>OMNW01014554.1:23331-37101 GCA_900303245.1 Selene dorsalis
AGGTCTGTTTTTTGATATTGAGGCAAAGGGGAGTTGCTGGGTGTGTGGTATGTTTATGTAGCTTTCAGCAGTTCCCCCATTGCAATTCCCACCTGAGCAATGCAAAATAGGGAGTGGTCTGTGTCTCCGTCTGTCTAGGATGCTCGTTATATGAAGAGGAGGTTCATGTACTGTGCTTCTACCAGTGGTTTACCAGTCTGCTCTACTGTCTGGCTTCTTCTTTCTTTCTTACTTGTTCTCTCATCTTGCAATGCTCTGGAGATGGTCTACTCACTACAGACGGCATCTGTCCGTGAGAATAATAACATCTATAATCGTTCCCTCGAGAGTCAACAGTGGAAAACAGATTATTTTTCTTATGTTTGTTTTTTTTACTTTGCAAGTCAAAGTTTCACACATATGATTTATAGAGACCAGACTCTGTATTTTCTCTAACTTCTGTGGTTTCAAACCATAATGATAACAAGAATTTTACATTAGCCCTTGTATGATACTCTGGTTCTTCATATTTTATTTTTCTACTCCCTGCATCTTTTTGAAGCTTTCTGCAGCTTATCAGTCCACCAGATGGGATTTCATATAGAGTTACACAGAAAAGGAAAGTGTGCAAAAGTGTTTTTAAATGTGTGCCATTGATCCCTTTCCTTTAACCTCTGCTTAGATGTTGCAAAGAGTCCCTCAACATTTCCCACCAACAGGTAGAGATCATTTCCAGGAGGGAGAGACTCGTCTTTCCAACACATGTGAGGAAAATTTGTTTGAATGGGTTTTTCATGACAGGTTGTCAGGCATATGGATTTATGTCTCAATGCAAAGAGAAATGAAATAGATAGTTAGAAAGGATCCCAGGTGGATTAAATGCTTACTTTGTATGTGTGAGTTTCTGTGTTCTCTAAGTATGTGTGTGTGTGTATACGTGCTCATAGGAGCGAGCTTGTGCACACTCATCCGTGTAGGTCTCTCTGCCTGAGCGTACATGTGCACGCTCCAGCGTATGAAAGTTATCACTCTTGTTGCAGCTCACTCCATTAGTGTGTAGGGATTCTTTTGCTCTGCTCCCAGCCAGAGGAGACCAATTAAAGCTATCAGGCAGCGTCAGGGGAACCGGGCTGTTCTCAGAGCCTGCAGAGCTGGAGAACAGAGGCTTTAGACTGGCTCCATCCTGCTCCTTCAGCTCTGCACTGTCTGCTATTTGGGAACAATTACAGGTTCTAACACTGCAAAATGATACATAAATGGATTTGTTGGTTATACTGCATTTGTTGTATTTGTCTTTTCTTTGTTTTAGTTTTAAATATTATAATGACAATTATCATTATCATCATCATCATCACTTCCCACTCGTCTTCACAGTCACAAGGGGCTAGATGCAGTGGGCAGGAGGTCAGGTCACTGCAGATTTAAAACATGCACATCACTCCCAGTTATTCTTCAGGGTCATTTAGAGTCTCTCCACTCCCACTTCTCTGAGCTGTGGGAAATTGCAGACATTTCCCACAGGCTTTTTTTGTATGATGTGTTAAATATGTATTTCAGTTCTTTCAAAACTTAAAATAGCTCAAACGTGTAAGTCAAATCATTGGTTCCAGTCCAGTGAAGAATTAATTCAGCTTTAACTTGCCCCCAGTGTTAATAAGAGTGGAAATGTGTTCTCCTCTGGCAACTCCATACCCTCTTTTTTTGTATGACCTTATTTCATTAGACCGACAAAAAAACAAAAAACAGCATGATTTCAAAAAGAGAAGTTTTCTATGCTATGTGGATGCTTGCATGAATACTTTTAAAACATTCTCGTCTTCCTAATTGAAATGCAGAGAGTAGTAGCAGAGATTCAACACAGTTTGAGGCCTTCCCAGCGGGTGTTATTATTGTGTGGTTTCCTGCAGCCTTCTACACTAATGCTCCTCTCGTCAGTGATGCTTGACCATGCTCCGGGGCTTTGTTATAGCATGGAGGCCAGAGATGTCATAGCCTGTTACAAAATAAGGCACCAAATATGAACTTCCTCTCTCCCTCTCCACCCCACCCTCCCCTCTCCCCTCTCTGCCCTGGGGATCACTGCCGTGGAAATAGAGCCCGCTCCGTAGTGTCTACTCAGTAGGTAATAACTTGCTGTTCAGGCTCAGATAAAGAGCTCCATTCATTAAAGTGGCTGCTCTCTTTCTCCACACAAGTGACACCTATCCCCTGGGAGAGCAACGGTGAACTACAGGGTTGAAACCACAGGCACCGCGCTGATTGCCTCCCTCCGAGCTATTTGGTGGAGAAGTGTAACACCGTCTGCACACCACACCAGCTCCCTGAGCCTCATTCTCCATCTGATCTTCATTTCTTTCATGGGGAATCCCTAACCTTTTTTTAACTTCATCCCTCATTCCCCTGCCTGCGTTTTAATGCACTACCTCATTGCCTCTATTATCCTCTTCGCCTGCTGCTGCCTTCTCCTGCACATCTCCATCTGCTGCTCTGATCACACCTTCAGTCTTTTTCACCCCTGTCACATTGGTGGTTTCCCAACTCAGTCTTTCCCATGCCGAACTCCATCATCAGCTTTGATCGTTTCTCTTTTCTCTGTCCATCTGTACCCCTCTCCAGCTCTGTCTCTCCCTCTGTCTCTTCAGTGTGTCTGTGAGGTCCCTGAGCACTGGGAGTCACTGATGCATGTACCGGTCAGCGGTACTCATGGGTAATGTGTAGATCATTCATCCTCTAGACAGGTATGTAATAGAGGCGGGACGAAGGGGGGAAAGGGGACAGTGGGAGATCTCTGGAGGTATGAGAATCAATTTCATCGGGAATCACTGGAGCAAAGAGGTAGAACCTCTTTCTCTCTTTGAACCTCTCTCTTTCTCTCTCTCCGCTTCCCTCTCTGTCCATCTCTCTCTGTCTTCATTTCCCCGCTCTGCTATCTCATTCCTTTCTGACTGCTCCTACTGATCAGCTCACAAGACACATTACACTAGCCAAGCAGCAGTATAAATCCCTACACAAATTAGAACACAGAAGCTATTATTTAGGTCCACCCCTTCTCTTGGCTCCAGCAAAAAAAAAAAAAATATATATATATAGCCCTAAGTTCATAACTGCAGAACAAAGGAAACACTCTTAGTTTTCTCCCATCCACAATATCTCCAGGGTACAGTAGTGCAATTGCGCAAACCAAAAAGAGAGAGAGAGAGAGAGAGAGAGAGTGTGTTACAGAAAAAAAATCCTACATTGTTCTTCTAGTGCTAATAAAGCTGGCCACAGTGAAAGGCCTGCTACTCTTGCACTGGAGAGCCAGTGGAGACAAACAGTAGTAACATGCATGCTGGCTGTTTCACTCGCCTATGAAATAGAGCTTTGGTTTAAATGGGCCAACACACACGTGCACTTGGTACCTGTAGCAAAGACGTGCATGCTAATGTCTTTAATGGCATGTCCATCCAGCACAGGTTCCACTTCATAAACTGAAATGAACGACTATTGGCTGACTAACACACACCATTTGACCTGGCACAGTAAAGGAAACGATGATGTGGGAGACAAGGAAAATTGCTCATCAATCACGACCACGGATGGTCAAGCGCTCTCATCTTGTAGTAGTAGTAGTGCTCAGTGAATTGATTATGGAATGATGAGGTGGGGTAAAATGCTGCATCTTGCACATTTATAGCAGACCAAACTATTTTTTATTATTTACTGTGGCCATAAAGGGTTTGCACAGATGTTAATGTGTCTATACAATCTCTGTGATGCTGTGTCAGTTCTGTGTATTACCTCTTACTCAGAAAGAAGTCGGTGATGAAGCGTTACGGAGAATATGTGTGTGAGAAGGAGAGAGAGATAAAGTGAGTGAAAGACACAGGGGGCCAAGGGAGGTTCTGCAGAGTGGGTTTTCCACTCTACCAGTACAGAAATGATGCATAACTCCACAGTATGCCCTTTAATTGGTGATATTAATATCAGTTAAAGTTTTAATACCTATTTATTAAAACTTTAAATTTTTTCTGAGGCCTAATGTGAATAGAATTATGAATCTCAAGGGCTGTGCTCTATAAAAAGGCTCAGACATAAATTATTAACGCTCCACCACTTCATCTGCAAGATCTCACTCTTACAAGATTTGTTAAAAAGGAAATAGCCCTAAGGTCTAATATTAGGATGGATTTTCAACATTAAATACTTTACATGCAACTTGTATATTTCCTGAGTAATTGTCTAAAAAAAAAAAAAAACTGCACACACGACCTCCGCATTGCTAGAAAGTTCCAGCAGCACATCAAACATACTCATCATTAGCCTGTGGACCTTGGCAGGAGATTGTATGTATAAAATGTAAACACAGTGTGGAGGCAGATCACGGGGACTTCTAATGTACACAGCACCTAATTTGTCCTTCCTCAGTCAGATAATCAGTGAAAAATCAGAAGCATTTATCTCCAAAAAGAAAAGACATGAACTGAGATAGTCCTCGGGAAGATGCTGATCCAGTTTTCCCCTGTTATTACAATTAATTATGGTTCAAAGATCAGAAACTTTCTGTTCTGACAATGAGTCATCTGTAGTTCACAGATTGATCTTTACAAACTTTCTAGATGTACTCGGTGGTCAGCAGATGCACCAGCAGCCTGAAATGCCCTCATAGAGGGGAAGGAATGAGGGGTAGGTACATAATAACCTGAACACCGTGTTACATTAGCATTATGAGGCAAGATGGATTATTCTGCTGCAGCCTATCAGTTTATTAATGAGAAGAACATGCCTATAGTACATGCCCTGTATGAAATGGGAAAGGGAAAGAAAGACAAAAGTTGACAGTGAACATTTACACATAAATTTGATCATTACATTATTCGAGTAATAATAAATTATATTGTATGAATGTAAATTATAGGTGGTGCATAATGTCACATCTCTGACTTGCCTGGTCAAACTGGCAGGCACAGTGCAACTTGCATCTCACCCCTCCTCCCCCTGCTTCTTTACCTCTTTTCTTTCTCTTGTCCTCGACGAACCCCCGGTATTCTGTTTCATCACTTCCCTCACAGTGGGAAGTGCCCCATACCTCCATCTCCACCTCATAGCTTCAGCTGGAGAGTGTGAAATGAAGCTTGTATAATTAAATATTAACAGCCTGCTGATGAGGGGATTGAGAGCAAGGGTGGGAAGAGGAGCACACCACTGAATCCTCTGCCCTACTTCTTACTGTTAACGTCCACTGGGAATTATTCATATATCAGCTAACCTGCCCTGGCACGTAGGAAGGCGCAGGGTGAGTGGTGAGCTGCGCCAGAGTGGCACTGAGTTAGCCAGGGTCAATCAGCATTAATAGAAATCCTATTGGGGGAATAGAATTCCAGGGTGGAGGGAAGCTTTCATTATTAATTAGCCTGTCGGATGCTGTTCTTATCTGTTTTTTTTTGGTTTTTTTTGGGGGGGGGGGGGTTCAAAAGAGAAGTGGCTGCGGTGTAAGGTTTTTGCTATACTGGAAACGGAAAGGGAATAAATAATTGTCAACAAGCCAGAGCTGAGCAGAGAGAGCTGAATGTCTTATTTGACTCAGAAGTGAATCAAACATTTTTGTACACAACGCATGAGACCACTCCCTATCTTGCATAACATGCTCATGAAAAATGAGGACTCCTGACTTTCACCCAGAAGACAGCACTTGATGTTGGCAGTCATGAATAAAGCCAGATGACTTTTCATGAGGAAGTGCTAATTTTAATCCGTTAGCTATTATCATTTTGTCTTCAGCTGACTCGCAGCTTAACATGTACTAATAGCGGAGGAAAATGTGCAAACCCTCCTAGGGGACAGTACTTGTTCCAGTTCTGCTGTTTGTTGAGGCATTAACATACACAAGTCCTCATAATCTCAACAATTAGACTTGATTAAACCAGGGTTTATGCAATATCGGAGTAGTGCGAGTGGATCGGCATAATGTGCTTTGGTCTTTTAGTTTCACTGTACATCATCATAATGTGCAACAAAGATGGGATTTTAGTAATGGCTTCCTCATTATGTTACGAGGCATTTAAAGACATGGCAAACTTCTGCCGAGTTGTGCTTGCTGTTTGAGTGTTAGTGTTGCGAAGCATGCTTAAGCTCTCGTCAGTTCTCACTATGCTCCAGTCAGGCTATTAGAGACCTCTCTGGTCACACCTCTTAGAGCAGAGGCTTTCTTTATGTGTGTGTCGGTGCATTGCTGTGTGCTTGCGTGCATCTGGGTTGTCTTTGCAAGTGGACACGGGCAGCATTCCCGCCACGGTCCCTTAATTCCTCTCTGTGAGATATCCATGTTCAGAGTGAAAGCATCACATAGCTCAAGGAGGCCGTGAAGCAATTAGGGCTCTCTGCCGCCCCTGGCGTGTCAGCTCCAGTAAATAAAGCTCCCTGCTGCTCCGGGCGAGCTATGACGGGAGAAAACACAGAACAGTCTTCAGCTCCAACTGCTCCTGGAATTCAAAGGGATGAACACCCGCTAACCTTCCCCTCCCTCCACTCCCGCTTGGATGAATCACAGAGCCCAGTGGAGGGAGTGGGAGGTGGGTTGGGTGGAGTTTGTGATCTCCCATCTAGAAGTGACCACCCGGTGAGGCTAATGGTTCCAGTGCTTTTTGCATTCTCCAGCTGCGTGAGCAGGTTAACCAACCTACACACAACATCTATGCCATGACAAGCTTGTTTTTGTTTCACCCTCTTTGTTCCCACCACCTTTATATATTTCTGAACTCACTGAAGTGAAGTGCTGGACTTTTGTTTCTCACATTGAACCTGGCTGCCGAGCTTATGAGTGTTAACAATAACTAGATTTGAACCCAATCAGAGATCAATCTACCAATAATGTCAGGCTGCTTCCTCTGAATCTCTCATTTTTTCTGCCCCTGGGTGATTATCATTTATCTAACCAGAGAGACCTGCGCCAGACAAACACACACACATCACCTCAGGACACGAAGCAAGTAATTATCCCACCCCTGTGGTTTTCCTGAAGGGCCACCGACTCACCCCAACCTTGAAACTTAAAATAGCTGATGAAAGTTCTCTGCATGCTCCCTCTGATTTGTCCCCCCTTAGAGTTTTAATTCCAAATGTGTTCATTATTTGGCTCTGAAAGGCCTCCCCGCTTCTCACAGGAGGCATTTGTTATCTATAGTCTAAGGAACAAAGTTGAGCTGGAGAGAGAGAAATTGGCAGTAAAAGAGAAGAGTAGATGATTTCCCCTGTTACCACTCTGGCTTTAAAGAGTAAACATAATAATAGTGCTCACCTGTTGGTGTCTGGGGCTTTGTGAGGGCACAGACACACTCGGTATAAATATGGGATGCACAGCTTCCTCCAAAGGCTGAAGTAAGGGTGAAAGTCACACCACTACTAATGACACCACTGCTATTATCACTACCACTATTACTATGAATCATCATCAATGAATCATCATCGTCATCATCATCATCCTTATTACTAGTGGTCTAATCATTTTCAAAGCAGATTCAGTGACTTTGATAGAACTAAATAAACATATAAGCAATCAAATTATCAGGACAAATGAGACAGTAACTGAGGAAAGGTAGTAATCATGAAAGAAAAACATGAAGAGGCGGTTCAAGAACCATCAAGTAAAGATAATTACATAAATGTTTGTTTTTAAAAGATGATACCGGCTGAACTCCTTGGGAAGGTTGTTCCAAAAACAGAAACAAATCTCTTGATTCAAGCACATCAGAAAATATTAAAATCTATTTTGGTGCATTTGTGATCATATTTTATAGTCATGCCTTTTTTTTTTAATTGCTGCAATAGATCTGGGTGTGTATGCTGATACCAGTATTTCAGAAGTGTTTTGTGTGTGTTTATTTGCAATATCACTTGTTTGATGTTGTTGATAATGTGATTCTGCTAATGACAGTGGTAATTGCAGTGGGAGAGAGAGAGAGGACTGGCCTGTTTGTTGCTGAGCTTGTAAAAGAATGGCTGAACATGCACCTGCCATCTCCAGAGATACTCATTAAAGAGGAGAGATGCCAAGACCCAACATCTCAGTTCCTCATGCGTACCCACAGTGGAAGCTGTACACAGTGTAGTTACACACACATGCGCATACAATCACACACACATCTCTGATAATCTAAATTGGACACATTTTTCTTCCTTTGGTGAGATTCTGACTCCTCTCTCAGCTGCAGTGAGAGTAAACGGTGAAATGCAAGTTTAAAGTGTGAAATTACGACCTAACACAATCTCCTCCTCTCAAAGTTAAAACCAGGGCAGGAGCTAATGCCGTGGAGTACCGACTCACCTTATTATCATTAGCTATTTTCAGAAACTTCCCCAAACGTATACTGATTAAACAAGAGGAGATGAAAAAGAAGAAGCATGTCTGATTTAGTCTATGGTCCTGCCCTCGTGGGCAGCCATGCAGATTGGTATTGGCAGATCAAAGCATGTTGAGTGGAGAGTGTGTAAAGACTGAAATAAGATGTGCTTGCTCAGTGCACACATACTATATGCCCATATCAGCACCAGTGAGATCATACCCCCCATCACAATTTGATTTCATTTGCATGTGACATGTTTAATTTGTGTTCAGTCCTAATGCTCCATGAAAAAGTGTTAAGTCCATCCTCTAATCATAACCTCCTCTATCTTACTGAAAGTCACCTCTACCTAAACTCAGCAGGAGTCCCTCAGTGTCTGTGTGCATGGGTGTATGATGTTTGTGTTGTGTATGAAGTGCCGTGCGTGTGTGTGTGCTCTTTCATGAGTAAGGTAACTCACAGGGAGAAGATGTGAATGGAATGAGGGTTTTGAACTTTGAACCATTGAAACTAATTGGTCTGCCAGTTGTTCTGACTTCCTGCTGCGTCTGTGCTGTTCCACAACAACCGCTTAGCTCTCAATGAAGTAAAGCGCACTCTCGCTGAGTCTGTCACCTCCGTCCTTCACTGTCAGTCACGCTTCTCACCTCTCTCTTGAACTATTCTCTCCTTCCCCTTTTAACTTCCCTTATCTCTGTCTTTTAAAACTCCTTGTCTCAATCACCCCCTCCTGAATCATTTGTTCAATGTCTTTGATTTCCTCCTTTAAGCCAGGAAATGAAAGGTTAGACACTGATTGTTAGCTGCCTGGTTCCGGTGTGGCCTGCTCCAAGCCCGTCAAACAACCTCTTTAAAGGTTCAACAGGAAGAGCAGAAGACATGGATGAAAGAGCAGAGGATGACATTTGTCTCTCACACAAGTTAGGCATCATTATTTTTTATATATTCCTACTGTTTTCTATTCTGCGCTCTGCCTTTTGACAGCATGTTTTACCTTTAACATCTTCAAACACAGAAACAGATTATAAGTCTGTGTTTCACTGAATGTCTGTTGTCTTTCAAACAGTTTGCAGCTTTAAATGTAATCTTCACTTTCTTCCCCACTTCTCAAAAGACAGAAAATACCCAGGGATTTTTTTTTACAACCATTTTCTTTTGCATTGGTGGTTCACAAAACCCACTGATCCCAGTCACTTTGTGTCTTTGTGCTGCCTATGATCAAGACAGCGTCTTAAAAAAAAAAAAACTGAGAATAAAACAAAAGAGAAGTAATGAGGTACAGATATTGCAATCAGAGGTTAAGAATGTAAAGAATAAGAGAATAGTCTCAGGATACACCACACAAAGCTTTGTCTTTCAAAAGGTTTGAACTAGGACTGGTTTTATGGTATTGTGTTTGCAGGTGTGTGTCTGGAGCGAGAGGGGGGGGACTAATAATATGAATGAATAGATAGATAAATCAATAGACATGCAGACAGACGGACGTGCTTTACACTCTTTATCCTTATCACACTTCTAAAGCATAATTTACATGCAGTGCTGGACCGAAGCTTTGTAATCTTTTCTTTAGTTGAAATAAAGGTAAGATTATTTTGCTGACATGGAAGCACCTTGTGCATCCCTCTTCCTGTCTGGGTCCCCTCTGGCCAGGATTGGTCATTTGGCCACCATGGCAACGAGAACTTTACCCTGTTCCCATATCCGCCCCAGACATAGTTCACCCTGAAAATGTCATATCTAATATTGACTCATTTTAGCATGAAACTTTAATAAGCTGTCAGCGAGGGGAACCCAACCAGACACTGTCCATAAAGGGTATATCCGGCCTCAAATTATTGGCCCTGTTCTTCTCTCCCAGACCCATTCGCATTTATCTTTAACTTTCTCTGTATCACATTCCTTAATGTATGGCTGTGTAATATTTCATGGCTATGCATAAGTTTCTTCATCTCATGCGGCTCCACATTACATTTTCATTCCGTGGTTGAGTTTCAGCCTTTCTTTTCTCCCCCACTCTTTCTCTGCGCTGCTACTCCACCTCTCTTTCCCTTTGTTGTCTGTCCTCCTGCTGTCATCTGATTGATGCCTTTGCCGGTGTGCTGCGTACTTCATTACTCTGATTTTACCATGTCTCAGGTGGGCTTTGCACTGGGGAGACTGTGAAGAAGTAGAAATGTGTCAGTGGTGGTTGGAGGCATGGTGCCCTACTGAGCAAATAAAATCACCCAAATAACATCATAAAAATTGTCTTCTGTCAGTGAGAGTAGGTGGGAAGAAAAGGGTGCATCGAGACCATTCAAGGAAGTTAGTGGAGTTAGTGGAGATAAATATTCACATAGACTGCTGGGGCCAAAGTACAACTTTGCCATATGGCAGAAACATATGCTGTGTCTCAATTCCCATTGTTCCATAATCACACTTGCTATTTTAAGTCCATAAGTACATTCACGCTGACAAGTAGGAAAACATGCAATTTTGTATAAGTACCCACTTGATCCACACAAAGCTGTCAAAAAATTTAGACTAAAAAGCTGGACACACCCAGGCTCAACACTTACCATATTGGCTTTGTAACAGAAGAGGAGGACGACGGCCATATTGTCAAACAGCATCCAAGCAAGGAAGAAATGACATTGGCACAGGTAGCGACATAAATTCCATGCCGTAAAACAAAAAGGGAGAGAAACGTTAACTTTCAAATCTAAGTGAACAAAGCAGATGGCAGATATTTTGGAGGATTGGGCGCAGGGTTGGATTCATAAACTACCTCAGTGAATATAGTATACTGTGTGCACAGTGTAGTGCCTGTGTGTGTGTTTTCTGACAGAACCCATCCTTCAGGTCCCACGAATGACTGTGTATCCTCACAGGATTTCCAGATGGCAAAGGTGATAAAGTATATTTAGGATTATTTTAGACTCAAATGCCTTTAACCCTTCCTGTATCTGTTGGGTGTGTGTTCTGTGGAGCTCTCAGCACAAGGAAAAAACACCTCTCTACAGACTCTGTGCAGTGTAATTACAGAGTTAGTTGAGCTCCACTACTCTCTTATCTCTTCTACTGGGACAAGAGCCACATGAATGGGCCCCTCTGTTCCCCATACTCTCCAGCAAGCACCAAATCACTATCAGTAATAGATTTGCTCTCAGTCTGTCTCCCTCTTTATCTCTCTTTCTCTGGCTCCCTCCCTCTTTCCCCTCCTCTTCTGCTTTTTCTCTGGTCACGTAAAAGCCATGGAGTCTTGTAACATTTCTGGTTTTGTTTGACTTTCCTTCACCAAAAAGTTACATATTAACTCAGGCAGGACGGACAGACGGACGGATGGATGGACGGACAGACAGACAGACAGGGACATCATGGAAACAGCTGCTCAGGAGATATTTGATAAGTTAAACACAGTATAATATATTAGGTCACTACACTGTGCTGCTAAGATGCCTCTCTCTCTAAAACATTTTTTAGTCATCAGACAAATTTCCAAGCAGATTTACTCAACTCAACGTAGCTATTCAGTGCAGTCCCGCTTCAATGGGCTGTATTTAAAAATCATGCCAGCAATAAAATGTGTTCTTTCCTGATGTATCACAACTAATATACATAAAATGTGGATACATTTTGTGCACACCTGGACTGGCTATTTTTATTCATAGCTGGTCCATGTGGAAAATGTTAGAGGAATGTCGCTCTGTCCTTCATGCATGAGCAACTTTTATAGAAGTCTCAGCCAGCAAACATGATGCAAACACATGAAATTGCCAAAGTTTTTCCTCATGACAGATAGCAGCAGGTAATATATTGAATGTCCTGTGTATCAGGTCTTGCTCCACGTGGGATATGTGGTGGCAAGAAATGTTCTCTGGTGTAATGTGGCCCTCGCTCTCTCCTGTGACTCTCCCTCCCTTCACAGACCCACTCCCCCTCCCATCCAAAAAACTCTGCAACATAGGTGAGAAGGTGTGTGTGTGTTTGTACTCCTATCATTGTGATGACAAGTGTGAATTTTAAACCTTTGGAGTGAGGACCATTTTGTAAAGTGAGGACATTTAGGCCGGTCCTCACCATATTTTCATTGTAATGGCTTCTAGAGGCTGTTTTTATGCTTTTCTCCAAGTTTCCTCATTGGTCGTCCGAAAGATGCCCATGTGGGAAAAATGTGTGGAAAAACTTATTGTGTGTATTTCTTGGATACACACACTTTTTGCTCTCTGTTGCTCCCTACTGTCAGTACAGTACTAACCACATAAAGGCCTGTTCAGTCCTGGTACACTATATGTCTGAGGTGATCTTATCACAAGTGAACAGCTTTAAGCTAATGTTCTTCTGTTTTCCTTACACTTTACATGACCAACACACTCATGAAACATGCTGTTGACTCTAAGCCATCTATCTACTGTCTTTATAATTTGCTGTCCTCACCTGGCCTCTCTGACAGATAAGGCTCATATGTAAGATGCATGTTAAAAGAAAGCAGAGCTCTACGATCAGCAGCTATAGGGCAAGGATCATGTGTACTGTAGTAACTTTGGACGGCCAGAGACCATTTGTCCTGACTTTTATGAGAATTATCAGTGTCCAGCCTGCTGTTCCTATGCTAGCATGCTAGGCTTGCAGGTCTCAGCTTCTTACTCCCTGTGGTAGAAACTTTGTCGTATAACCATAACAAGTATTGTAAACTGGACTCATTATCGTATATCTCACCAAACTAAGATTAAGTCAGTCAGGGTTCAGGGCCTAAGAGGCGGGAGGGAATTGGGCCCCTGTGTCCCCGGCCTGGTCCGTCACATTAATGACAGCGTTCCAGTGCGGCCTCTTACTTGTTCTTGTTCACATCAAGTGTGTCAGTGTCCCATTTTCACATCATCAAGTCAGTTTATGTCCTGGTCCTGGTCCTGTCACATTCCTGTCACAGCATCTGGACCCTTTCAGGCTCTCTCACTCAGTCACTTAGAGCTGGCATTGTTGAACTCAGTCAGGGTTCAGGGCCAGAGAGGAGGGAGGGAATTGGGCCCTTGTGTTCCTGGCCTGACAGACCATAGACTGTATATGGCTTAGGCTCACTCATGTCAAGTGTGTAAGGGTCCCATTGATTTTTTTTAAAGGAAATTAATCAGTTCCCGGTCCCTGTTCTAGTCTCTGTCCGGATCCCGGATCTGTTTCCGGTCCCGGTCCCGGTTCCGGTCCCGATCCCGATCCCGATCCCGGTCCCAGTTCCGGTCCCGATCCCGGTTCGGGTTCCGGTCCCATTCCCGATCCCGATCCCGGTGCCGGTGCCGGTTCCGGTTCGGGTTCCGGTCCCGATCCCGGTTCGGGTTCCGGTCCCGGTCCCGGTCTCGATCCCGGTTCGGGTTCCGGTCCCGGTTCGGGTTCCGGTCCCGGTCCCGGGTCGGATTCGGGTTCCGGTTCCGGTCCCGATCCCGGTTCGGGTTCCGACCCCGATCCCGATCCCGGTCCCGGTCCCAATCCCGATCCC
>OMNW01014555.1:1841-32206 GCA_900303245.1 Selene dorsalis
CATCTGTAATGACTCAGTAGCAGAGCCCAGATGAAACACTGAGGCTGTCTGTGAATGGAACTCCCCCACAAGCTGCTCTGGCACGTAGACAGTGTGGAACTGGGCGAAGATGCATGCTGTCTTTACCGATTCCAGTTTCCAAGACAGAAGGCAGTGAGGGAAAAGCTGCCAGTCATAGCAATCCTTGCTGTTCCATAGCAGCAGTGTTGTTTCTGGGTTTATTTTAAAATATGACATGAGGCTCCAGCTGCTGCCATTAAAAACAGGGACCACAAGGCTCTGCAATTAAATACATTAAAGGAGTGCAACAATGTCTGATATTATGACAGATGATTAACATCAATTAAATCCCATCATTGCGCACTTCAGAGTGACGGGCGGGATAATATTAAAAGGTGAAAAAGCAGTGATCGAAATATGACAGCAATGTTACAGTACAGGAATTATTAAGGCCAGTTGCAGTGTAGTGGTGATTAGTTTTAGTGCGTTTAACTGATGAGCTTGCTCTTGTTTATTCATCTAATTGCATCATCAGTCAGAGAGAGTTAATGGCCACTCTCAACTGACACCGAAGTGCTCTGTAACACCTCCGTTACAGCAGCTTCTGTATGAAGTGCAATAAACCCAGCTGTTTTAGCTGCACCTAAAACAGAGATAGAAAGTTTCTGAATCCTTCCTCAGTGACTGTGCATAATACAACTCTACTTGGTTTAACTCCGGGACTCCAATAATATTAAATCATTATGACACTTTTTTAATGATAAAAGTCTGCAGCAGGGTAATATCTGTTGGTCCATTTTGTCTGTTGCTATTTCAGTGCTTTACAATACACAATTATTGACTGCTTTTGTAACAAATTACGAGGCATATTAGGCTATAGTTTGTCACTGTATAGATTTTCTTATTTACTCTGTTCTGTGATGACTGTAGTAGCATTTTCCTCTCTTTCTGTAGCGAGCGCCTGACCTAATAGATGCTTGTTACACGCGAACAGGATGTCACTCATTATGCTGTCAACAGCAGCTTCACCTATTCCTCCTCTGGCGCTGCAGGGTGTGTGATATATGTACAAATCATGCTGGGAACATTATTGTCACACTTCAGTAACTACACAGAAATCCTCATCAGCATATGTTTGTATCAATATAAAAAAAGATCCGATGACTTGGAATTTTTATGCCAGTGGATGTTTAACCTTTTTTTATGCTTTCTAGGTGTAGCAGGAACATAACATAACATTGTGTTGTATATAATTGCTTCCTGACCAGTGCCAGGGTAAGACAGTTTGGTCCAGTCTCTTTCTTTTCTCCAGCTGATCCTCCTGTAAGGCTGAAGTAGTATGTAATTAGCAGCTTTCTCCTTCCATCTCAGCTCCTTTGTGCCAAGGTGATCAATCACCCAGGGAACGCCTGGGAGCCGGGATAGTGTGTGTGCGTGTGTTAGTGTGTGCGCGTGAAGGGAGGAGGGGGCGGAGTCTCGGTCTCACTGCTAATTGAGTGTGCTGAGGATTATGAAAGCCCTAAACTGGATATTAAATAATGTGTGGCCCCTCTGCTGTCTTTCGGTTTCAGGTGCAGATGCGGCGGGCCATGAGTGGAATACTGAAAAGGAAATTTGAGGAGGTGGAAGCCTCCTCCTCCCCGTGCTCTTCCTTGCGGGAGTCTGATGATGAGGTCTCCTGCAGTGAGAGTGGGGATAGCAGTGACAGTGTCAACCCATCTGCCTCAGGCCCTTTCACCCGTGAGTGCCTGTGTCTTTTAAATTCATGCATTGTATTCAGTGTGGCTAACGTTGTGCTATTGATGGTAAGATTAATGTCATTATTTTATCTGGAGGAAAACAAAGAGGGATTTTTAGTCAAGATGGGGATGACACTAGGAGCTAGCCTGATTTCTGTAGCTCACAGTCAATGCAGGATACAGGTCAACAAAAACAAAAAGTCTGCATGTCTGTTGATATGGGAGTCTAATATAAGTTTACAATCATGAGAGGAGAGGAGAGGAGCGGAGAGGATACTAAAGGTCCAGTACTGTAATAAAGGATGCACAGGCAGCCTTCCTCATTAGGAACAGCATCAGTGTACAAACCCAGCCAGATGAATGAGCTGATGCAGTCTCAAGCTGTGTGTGTTTGTGTGTGCATGCAAAACAGCTGGTACTGTACATGTAAAGGAACCACTGTCTAAGCATAGCAGCTAAACACAAAATTATTGTTGTAATTAATTATCTGCCTATTTTTTGATGAAAAGGGGCGGGAGGTGGGGTATGTTTTTTTTTGCCTAAATGAACAAAAAAAAAATCACATTCAGAGCTGAGACAGAAAGAAATGAAGAACTCCTTGTAACGTTTTTATTATTGATTCATGTCATATTTTCTTGATTAATCTTTCAAATAGTCAGTTCACTGTTGATGTCCCGAGTGGTACAAAGGCTTTTGTCAAGGTCAGAGACATCCTCATGTCTCTTTATGTCCAACCCATAGTACAAAACCAAAAACTATTAATGTCACATGACTTTTAAAACAACTAAGCCATCAAATGCATCAAAGACACTTTTCATGTGAGTCAAACAATAATCAGAATAGGGGCAGGTACATTGTCTGCAGATGAACTAAATGTTTCAGCTGTTTCATATTAAAAATATTTACAAACATTAACAAGAAATAGCTGCAGATCCACAAAGGCAGATTTAAAAAAGAACAGTTCTGGTTTACTAAGATAAGGTCACAGCCAAGACTCTATGAAGCTTAACAGTTTTGCTCCGTAATACAAATGCTTCAAAAGAGATCTGCTACAGAGAGATTCCATGCTTATTCCTGGCTTGAACTGACTTTGTATTAAAGAATTGTGCTCTTAATCGAAGATAAACTAACCTCAAAAAGACATGTCTCCTCTGCAGGTTCAAAAGGACACTGAAGTCGTCTCTAATAAGTAACAACGTGCTCATGTGAATCTTAGCGTCTCAGAAATGAGACAGAATGTGAGTGAACTAGATGGTACAGTTGTAGCTTATTAATCCTTTGGGGGATTGTGAAAAACGTAAGATGCCTGCTGGCAAAAAAAAAATCTCAGTAATGGGATTCTTGAGGAACAAAAGAATGGAGTCATGTTTGGACAGTGTGTGTGTGTGTGTGTGTGTGTGTGCAGTTTGGCTACTTGGTATTTGATTTTCAGAACTTAAAATATTTCAGCCAAGTAAGCCAAAAAAAGAAGAACTGTTTCTATACAGTCAAAACAAATGACAGTGCAGTTTTTTTGTCCTTATGACTGACATACAGATGGGTGTCTCTAAAGCCTGCTTCCTGTGAGGAGGTGGGGGTGGCGGGGTGGAGGGGCAGAGACATAAGTAGGATGCTGCGTGAGCCTGGCCTCTGTGTCAGCTGCAGCTGCTGGTAGCTGGAGGGGGGAGGTGGGGAGGAGGGTTGAGGAGGTCAGCTAATGGTGACAACAGAGCAGTGCACTCCTCCTCCTGCAGAGTTACATGTGCCTGCTTGGTTGTTTGGTGATTGACTTGAGTCGTGACACTGAGATGAACAATTAATTCCCAAGTGGTGTTAGGGAGGGGAGGAAAAACATCTGTAATGTGTGTGTACTTATTTCTTTTTTTTCAGAGCATCAACAGAAACAGCATTTCAAGGGTATAGGAGTAGTTGCCTATTATTGCTTGTAAAACTGAACAACATGTAATATGATGTTTTCTCTCATACACTATAATGTGGCCATCCTAAAAAAAAATAAATAAATAACTACATGGACCCTAACATCTGTTAACCGTTTTGACACCTGAAACAGGCTGATACCTGTTTTGCATTTCTTTGCGTGGATAATGAAACGCGCTCTGCTCTGCACCCCTCAGTCTGACAGCTCTACATCTGTAATGAAATGCATTGTCCCTCTTGCGTGGGGTGGAGAGCTGTTAGAACCAGATGGTTTCTATTTATCCTGTCTGTCTGATGGGGGGTGAACGCTGGGAACGCTGCTTGTGTGAACCAGCGCTCCTCATCTCTGGGCCAGGCAGGGGATTATTTATGCTCTACCGTTGCCCTCCTCTCTACCCCTCCCTCTCGTAGAGTTCTCCTTAAAAAGACACGCTGAGGGACTCACATGCCAAGCAGAAGCACAGAGATGTGATGAAATCCGCTCCCAACAAAGCTGTGCTAAGTTCAAGACTTGGAGAAGCGTGTTGTAAAGATGGCCAGAAAGAATCCTTGATATTTAGAGGCACCATTTTGCCATAAACATATCACTTATGTGAACTGGCTTCAGACGGCTATAAATCTGGTCTACACAAATATCACTGAAGGATAAAACAATCAAGTGATCTGCAGTGTGGGGCTGTAATTCTGTCTATGTGGGATTAATATATTTACAACCAAGACGACAAGAGTACACAATGTACAACTTTCTTTAAACATTAATTTTTTTTTTTTTACTTGTTTCCTTTGCAGCTGACTCGATATTGAAGAGGGAGAAGCGCCTGCGGACGAGGAGGGTGCATTTTGAGAACGTGACGGTGTACTACTTTGGCCGGCGGCAGGGCTTCACCAGCGTGCCCAGCCAGGGGGGCAGCACGCTGGGCATGTCCAACAGGCACAGCTGGGTCAGGCAGTACTCTCTGGGTGAGTTTGCCCTGGAGCAGGAGAGGATCCACAGAGACATGCTCAGAGATCACCTGAAGGAGGAGAAACTTAACTCAATCAAACTCAAGGTAAAATGATTTGTATCTGAACGAAAGTGATGTCAAGAATCATTCAGATGTCAGATCAGATATGTTTTTGTCTTTAGGCTCAGCTCTTTGTAACCTCAGTGACTGATGATGATTCCTTCTTGTTTTCAGCTAACTAAGAACGGCACGGTGGAGTCTGAGGAGGCCAACACGCTCACGGCGGAGGACATTTCTGACGATGACATTGATCTGGACAACACAGAAGTAGATGAGTATTTCTTCCTGCAGCCACTTACCACTAAAAAGCGCCGGGCGCTGCTGCGCTCCTCTGGGGTAAAGAAGATTGACGTGGAGGAGAAACATGAACTGCGGGCCATCCGGATGTCCAGAGAGGACTGCGGCTGTGATTGCAGAGTCTTCTGTGACCCAGAGACCTGCGCCTGCAGCATTGCGGGTATCAAGTGCCAGGTAAATCCCATGACATGCATATTTTCAGTCAGTGCTCTATTTTTTTTTTTTTTTTTTTGCTTGTAAACAGTAAAGCATGTTGTATATTTAATGAGGAAATGCAGGGACCAATGACTTTATTTTCTTGTTTTTGTAGCTAAAACACATTTTTATCAGCCTACATTAGACATCTGCTGAAAATAAGATGAACAGCACAGTAAATGTTATGTTTTCCTTAGGTGGACCGTATGTCATTTCCATGTGGTTGCACAAAAGAGGGCTGTAGCAATTCAACAGGAAGAGTGGAGTTTAATCCCATCCGCGTTCGGACCCATTTCTTGCACACTATAATGAAGCTCGAACTGGAGAAGAGTCGTGAGCAACAGCAGGCGTCCCCCACCAACGGTTACCGCGGTGACGGTAATGACCTGGGAAGCGGAAATGCCCTGGTCCAACCCCAGCACAGGTTGGAGTACTCTCTGTCAGACACTGTTCCACAGACGGCCAGCATGCACCTGCAGAACGCCGAAGAGATGGAGGAGCCACTGGATGACGAGGAGGAGGACGAGGAAGACGATGAGGATGAAGACAAGTCTGAGAACTTTGAGGATGACATGACAACCCCGTCAGTGTCTCACACTGAGGTGGTCCCCTTGTCCTCTGTGCTCTGTTACAGTGATGGCTCTGTGGCACATGATAACCACTTGAATGGAAATACTTACTTAATGAACTCCTCTTCAGCTGAGTACTATCAGCTGGGGAGCTCCACTGCCATCTCCAATGGCCAAACTAGCCAACCCAGTGAACCCTACGGGGAAGCCTTAGCATTCCAAGACCCAGTCGGCACGACCAATGGCACCGTGGCCCGAGGACCGTTCAACATGACTGCTGAGCAGTACACAGACTACTCAAATCAGACTGAAGAACAATACACAGCAAATCACCATTTCACTCTGAGCAATGGTGCCCCGGCCACCCCTCTGACCTGCTACACGCACGATCAGGAGAAGAAGGTGTTGTCCAAAGCGGCGTTTGTGGAGCAGCCTGAAAACCAGGACCAGACACAGTTCCAAAACTACCTGAACAATAACAGCCAGAGCACCTACAGCAGTCACAGCTCATGTATGACGGCTGAGCAGCCACAGCAAGAGACGAGCGCGAACAGACACTCTGACCTGACCTTACTAGCGAACAATACTAAGAACCTCCCTTTACCAGACCATTGCCCCGAGGTCACAGCCATTTAGATGGCCACACCTTCTTAAGTGTTCTTTCATTATCGCGTCTTTACTTGAGCCTGACCAAGTGGTATTTTAAGGGGACATAATCATGGCCTTTTTGAATTATCTGACCTTAAATTTCAAAGCAATTTACAGCACCATAGTACACTCTCATCTGTAACTATAAAGCCATAAGTTCATGATGGAAATGGCTTTGAGAAAGTGTTGGCTCCTTTTCTTCACTACTGTGTTTGCTTAACTGCAAGAATGGAAAGATCAAAAACCCATTATAACATCAGTAATGTCATGCTGTGCAATGTATCTTGTAATTTCAGATGTAAAGTTCTAGTTTTAAGCAGATATTGTACTGTAGATGGAACTTTTCTATGTCTACTGTATGTGTCAAATGTGCAAAAAAAAGTTTATTGTCAGTTTATTTATTGTTTCTGAATTATGTGTATACTTATATATTGTAAATGTTTTGATAACAATGTGCATGCTGTTTTGGAAATCTCAGTGACATTTAGGGAAAAAAATAATAATTACCATTGTTTTATATAAAAAAAAATGTGTTGTATACATAATGTACATTTCTTTTTCTTTTTGTCACTATTATATGCTTTTCTATGGTTTTGAAAAGCATGAAAAAGCCTGAATTCTTATTTGTATGTTTGGAATACGATATCAATAGCATAAAATGTCAGACATGTCAAAATCAATTCACAGCCTTTTGCACTTATGTGTGGGGTTCTAGTGGCACGCAGTTGGTTGTAACTGATAAATACTTGAACGGTGGAAAACTATGGCCTCTAAAGTGTTACCCCGCCCACCACTGTTTCATTCTTAAAATAACATGATTAGCAAGTGTCACTACAAACAAAGATTCATTCTTTGAAACATTTCACTGATGCAGGGATATTAATAAAGCAGCACTTTTGACATATCTCCAAAACTATGACGAGCTCTGTGATTGATCATAGGCATCAGAACACTGTCTTTTTCAGGAAATGAGCATAATAAGCCTAATTTGAAACAGCAACAGTAATCAGTCCTGCAGACAAAAATATTAACCCAAAATAATGTGCCAGTAGTTCATTAATTAACTGGTTATGAGATTTCTGCTTTTGAAGCGCTAAGATGTTTATTTATGTGGATCTAATAATGATGTCAATTTGCTCTATTGAAATGTTAAGTGCAATAGTTTTAGGGGTTTTAACAGGCTTTTCTCTAAGCGTGGGTTAAGTGGACTGAGATTGCGTTTAATTGACTTTCTTTCTGACTGAACTGGAAGCATTGATTTCATAAAGCATATGCCGCAATTTTAAAATCCTATAAGGGGGAACCAGATGTTCAAGGTCGACAATCAAAGCTTATTACTGAACATGATTCTTATCAGTGAAAAACAGCTACACAATATGACTCCTGAGTCCTATGAGCCATTGAAAATGACAGCCAGAAAATAAGAGATTGTTTACCAAAAAAAAAATCTGTAAATAACCTTTTACCACATCTTTATAAAATCACTGACAAAAAAGGAAATTGATATGACTGCTCAAACAATTTGGGGACTGCAATAATGTAGTGGGTAGTGCTACTGTAATATGTCACTGAAGTTCTCTACCTTGAGCTCTTTGCTCCTGCATGAATACAGGTATCTGTCCCTGTTCCAAGCTTGCAGATATCTGCTTATTCTTTACAATTATGAGGGTTAGTACTGGAGTTGTGATGATCCTGTGTGACTGTTGGAGTAGCTGGGACCTCTCACGCCACCTCAGTGGTACAAAAGAAGTGTACAGACTGCTTTCAGGCAATCAGTGGCATCAACATGTCCTATTATAGTACAGATAAATTGTGCCAAAGCATACAGTGTGTGAAGGATAGATACAATGACACAGCATCCACTTAAGAATCCTGTGTTTGATTTTATTTTCCAGTATTTATTATGAATGATATATTGAAATGTGTATTTATTGTGGTTTACTAAAAGTCTGTATTGAGTAAATTGCTTCACTATCTTAAAATTGTCTTCTGTTTTATGCTGGTTGTGAGTTGTTCAGCTTCATGTGCCTGATTTATTTAATTCAGTTTCATATTCTGTGAAATGCATACGTTTTGCACAAAATCGTATCTTTTTTTTCTCTCTCAGTGTGTTCAAAGTGTAGATAGAGCCAACTTCATTTTCAGTTGTTTCATTTTTAACATGATTTTGAAATATATTAAATTAAAATTGCTCTTTTGATCTTAACCACTCCTGGTGTAATATTTTTATATCCATGCACTGATGATGCCACAGCATTGAGGTTGTTGCCTTCTATGACTTTAGTCATTTCTGGGTGCAAAGCGCCCTCTGCAGACCACCGGGAGAAACGACACAAAGTGGCTCTCAACTGAATCCAACCAAATTTATTTAGCTCAAAATAACACATCTTGAAAACCAAGGCACGCTGACAACACCATACAGTTCCCTTATAAGGAAAACACTCAAACTTGATTTCACCCAGTCACAACATAACAATTCACAATATTCCAAAGCCATCTTAACACTAGCGCCGGCACCAGAAATTCACGTGGAGAGGGAGATTCAGGTATTTGATCTGCAAATAAGGTTAAGTATGTGTATTAATTGGGTGCATTAATTTCACTTTGAAAGTTCCCTTTTTAAGACACCAAAGTATACCGTTTTAAGTAATACAGATATACACTTCCACAATTAATTGATTTGAAGAAAATGCTTCTAAAAAAAATAACACTTATGCTGTTAATGAAGCGCTGAAATACAGTTTCATATTTTCATTGATAACAATATGAGCATTCATGATCACAGTTCTCTCTTAATATCAGTTCGTATCGAAAAAGGTTGTTGTCTTAAGAGTTAAAAAGCTAAAAATAATTTACCTCAGGGAAGTAGCTGAATTAAATATAGAAACTTTGACCCTGACCTGAAGACCTTTTCGATCACAACACTGCAGAAACGGATATCCTGTAACAGAAAATTGTTACAGGTAACATACCACCACCCATTCCATCACCATCCCCCAACCATCCTTCCCACCCAGAATAAAAATACATCCAGTGCACTGGATGGTAACAAATAAGAGGTTTTTGCTTTCTTCTAAAAACAAACAAACAAAAAAATTAAAAAGGGGGACAATGCACACCATTTTTGTGGTGTGTTTCACAATTTCCCTTTCAGTCTCTTTGGTGTACAACATTTGGGATTTTTGTGTGTAAATGTCAGTGATCTACTGTGCTTTTTGTTTTAAATTCAAGTACAAATCACAAAGGAAATATACTGCGCCTGGTTTTGTATACCAAATACTGGATGTGTTTGTTGTGAAGACTTGGAACTGTCAATCACAAAAGAGGCACTTAACAACACAGTATGTTTTCATTGTTTTTTACAAATCCCAGTTCACAGTCAGATTGGGGGCATTGTTTCAATGCTTCCTTCCAGCAGTGGCACACTCCCAAAGTCCAAACTTTCCAGCAGCAACAGTTCAGTTCCTCTACATATAAAAATAAATTAAAACTCAAGGTCATCGATCTAAAAAAAACTTGCATACTAACTCCATACTGTATGGTATACCCATTGTCCTAGTATGCCTATGCATACAGAGTAGCTATTTAAGTGGTAGTTTGTACACTCAGACAAAGGACCAGTGCTGGTATCTGTCTGAGGGGTTGCAGATAGTGAGAGAGGGATGTTCAAGATGGGCACTCAGACACTTTTTCAGTCCTGGAACGTAGAATAACTGGTTCTATATGGAGAGAAGACAAAGTTTTTATTTTTCTAAATACAAATGATAAGCCAGGTATCTCAAATCAAATAATAATGCAGAAATGTAATATATATACAGGAAAAATCAAAACTCACATCTTTCAGTTCCCATTTTTGCTCTGCTCCTACAAATGCGTTACCGCCTTTATAATGGCACTCCTCCAGCTTCACAGCTCCCCCTGCCCCGTGCAAACACAGCTCCTTCTGAATGTTGTGTCTAATCTCATGATGTGTGGAGTACTCAAAATACTACAGACCAGAAAACAGATAAAAAGCAACCAATCAAGCAATTAAAGTCAATCCTAAGATTTGTCATTCAGGGAGAGAAGATAAGTTTCTTTAACTGACCTGGTTTCCTCCCAGTCCGTGACATGGGTACATGATCAACTGTTTCCCACCCTCATTGTTCTCCCCAGCATCCAGACAGGAGTCTTTGCCCACATTTTTCACCTTTAGAGAAAGAAAAGGGAGGGGGAACTTCAGTCAGAGGAAACAAAATGAAAAACTAACATCCAGTGCAAGCTGTTCAAACAACTTTAGTCTCTGGAGTGCTTTCAGTGGTGTCAAATTGGAACAGCTCACTACCCTCTAGAGATCCTAAGTGGAAACCCACAGTGGCTAGACAGAGCTCTGAGGTTTGGAAAGAGGAGAGCTGGTGGTATGGTGAGGATCTTACAGAGCCAAAGCGAAGTGGGTTGAGATCGGGCATGAAGACTTCTGGGTAAACGTTCTTCAAATACCAGGAGAAACTGTTGCATTTCAGCCTCGCCCGGAGGTCCACCCGTTTGGAGATATCTCCAAATGTCCTCTGTTAAAACAATAACAGGCAGGAGATCAAAGCCATTTCTTTGTATTGTTTGTCGGCTTGTGTTGCTGGTGGGCTGGATGCCAACAGGGCTAATTTATTTTAAGGTACACACAGCCCTTGTTTGTCTACATACTGTACAATACAGAGCTAACTGTATGTAGGGAAAACACAAGCAAGTACAATCCATATTGAGAGCCATGTTAGGAACGTCTTGTCCCAGTAATTCCTTGGGTTAAATGCTAACATGTTCACAATATTGATAACATTCACTTCACATCTCAGTTAACCATGTTACTGTGCCAACATTTGCTAATTAGCATCAAATACAAACTATAACCGAGGCTGATGGGAATTTTTTTTCTAGGTATTTAATCATTAAGCAAATGTAAATACTGAAGTAAAAATCTGACCTGATAACAGCACTAAAGAGGAGGTTAAGGCCGAACTAAAATTATTTCCAATCACGTCATCCAGGCACCAAGAGTGTCTGCATCAAATGTAATGCCATCCATCTAATAGCTGTTGTTGTATTGGTGGACCCAGTAACAAATAAACATCTCCATCAACAGAGTCACACTCTCGACTGTCATCCAATTACAGAAAGAAAAACAGTGTAAGAAAACCAACTTAACATGGCCTTAAAAATACTCCACTTCACCACTTTAGTCTTATATTGTCAATGACTGTGTTCCAGTGCTCTAATGACTCCTTTCTTAAACAAATTAACCACAGATTAGTGTATTTGATCACTGCTTTTTAAACTGAAGTGTAACAGCACATTTAAAAGGATTTTCAGGGAGCCTCATGCTCTTGAATAATAAGACTTACTACAAAATGAGAATGCTGCTCACACTGATAACTACAACAGTGGATTCCTTGGAGCTGTTGATGATGGCTTTTCTGTTTGAAGGCAGCGGGAGTGGGCTGACCCGTTTTGTGAGGTATAGCCCCGAGGGAACTATTTACTGCACCCTTGGGGACCACATGTCGGGGAATGCTGAGAGGCAGTGTCATTTACCAGAGCTGACTTCTTTCAGGCCCCGTCCCCTCTGTCGCTTAACGGCTTTCAGCCCTTAAGAGCTAATGTACATCTCTGCATTCAAAAGAATGTGTTTCATTTCTACAGAAAACATGCAGTGAGAATTACAGTAGTGAAAAGCCGAGTCCTCCTCTGATCCCCCTTTCCCCTGTAGAGTACATCAAGTAAGTCATGATCAGACTGCTGGAGCTGGATTTACTGAAACTTGTATCAAGATGGGGGGATAATGAGATGTCTTAAAAACTACTTGCATATGGCCGTGAGATGTAGAAGTGAAAGATAATACTGCTGAGCAATGTGCTGTTCCATCAAACTCAATGAATTTGACAGAACATCTGAAACAATCACAGAAAAAGACACCCAGGATGTCAGAGGCACGTTTAGAAGCAGTACGTACATCTTTCGCCATCTGTGCTGCTTGCTGGTTACGACGGTAGAAGATCTCCTTGTACTCGTCCATCCACACCTCGGCCAGTCGGACCTGGTTGCGAGCGATCACTTGCGTACCTTTGGGGAAGGTGTGAGGGCTTTTTGTGCGGAAAACATGGCCAACAGTGGAACAAGGGATGATCTCCAGCTGTCCTCCACACTGCCACACCTGCAAGTTAATAGGAGATGCCACAAAACAGATGCGTAATGACATGCAATTAGACACAACTTTGCAGTTGTTTAGACAGTGGAATCATTCAAAGGGTAAAAGGGATTAGTGATGTCTTACCCTGAAGGACATTTCAATATTCTCCCCACCCCAGATTTCCATTTCTTCATCATAGCTTCCAATATGGTAAAAGTATTCTTTTGAGATGGAGAAGAGCCCACCTGCAAATGTGGGAGTCCTATAGAAAATTTTAATTTAAGGGTTTTAATTATATCTAACAAGAAATAAGAGTTCACATAAAGTTGCTTATCTATATTCATGCACCCTTTGTTCTTACTTGATGGGATATGTCTCATCCTTCCTCCTTTGTCTCTCATGATTTGGGAGACTCTCCCAGCCGAAAGCCAGGCCCCAGTCAAAGTTTCCCCGGTTGTGATTCTGGCCATAAGGGGATGGTTTCATGAACTCAAAGGTATTGAGATCAATAGTGGTTATATCAGGACTGACTACAGCAGTGTTGTTTTCTGCTATTCTTGCCAGCAGAGGCTCCAGCCATCCATTGAAGCATTCACCTGTTGACACACACACACACGTAGTTCATTCCAGGACTTCTTTCTGAAGAAAAAACAGCAAATGCCATGGATGGTTTCTAATAATAGAAAACATCCACGGCAACCGCACCTAGATATTCAAGAAGTGTAACAACTACTGTTGGTCTGTATTTGTTTGAGTTAGGGTGTGCCTAACATGCAACCACATTAATGAGTAATATATGAAGTGTTGGCTAACAGTGGGCGTCAAGAAAGGTGAGCGTGTCACCGGTGGCCACAGAGGCACCCAGAAGCCGAGCAGTGATGAGTCCTTTCCTCTCTCGCTGTCGGACAACTCGCACAATGCTCAGCTGTTTCAAATAGTCATCCAGCTTGTCCTTTAATTCATCTGAAAGCACAGGAAATCCATCAGACATGGAGTTAAATCATAGGGAGAAAACATTTAAGAAATAATCAGTCACTGTTATTGTACAGTCTCATATAATATTCACAGTGAAGAGCCAGAAAGGCTTAAACTCTAAACAGATGAAAAGGACATTTTGTCTCCTACCTACACTGGACCTGTTAACTCAGTTAGCTGACTCGTTTCTTAGCACAACTGCTGCTGATTCCTCTTAGGAAAGTATTCACTAGCAGCCTCTCACTTCCCGTTGTAACCCACTTGATGGGCCACAGAAGGAGCAGGGAGCTCCTTTCTGCACGTTTCATGGCACACCAAAGAACTGCCCACCCAACACGCAGCATGAAATCGAACCCGAAAGAGAGTGGGGCGGTCCTGAAAGGCCCTATTGAGTTTTACCGTCCACACTGGCGTCGTCCACCAGGATGATCTCCTTGAGGAGAATGGCAGGGGAGGTGTGGAGGACACTGTATACTGTCCTCAGCAGAGTACTCCAAGCCTCATTGTGAAACACAATTATCACACTGGTGGTCGGCAAGGGGGGGCATCTCTTGAAGGTTTGCTCTATACATCTGCAGCAAGGAGGAAAAAGAGCACAAAGATGTGACTGTCCAGCATAGCTCCTGAGTGGCACAATAGTCTAGTTATTACATCTGCAGACTCTCCCCTGTGGGGTGTCCATTTCAAATGTGACACAGCATGTGTGGCAGCTCTTGCAATAGCTGCCATATCAGAGTGAGAGAGACTCTGTAACTCGCCCAAGACAGCAAATACATGGGCAGGCTTTGTGTCGGGTGTCATGCACTGACTGTGCACTGGCATGTATGTGGACTTACATGTACTTGGATGTACTGTAATTAGCCAAGCATAACTGTGCTTCTTCCTGCACTGGCCACAGTAACTGGCCAGACATGCTGAAACAAAGTCCCAGTCAGAACAATCATCTTTGTGGTTTCTGCCCAAGATTTTCTCCAGTGGCGAAAAGCAAATATGATGAATTTGTTTGGGTTAGACTGTCCACTCTGCATTACTCCATTTATATTACAATAATCTGTGTGGTTGTTTTTCAGTGTGTGACTTGAAGTTACATTCTGGGTGGTGTACAACTTATACAGCACCAAATTTACATTTACAACCCACTAGGTGGTGCAATTAGATGTTTTTTTTTTTTTTATCAAACTCATTTGAAGAATGATGTTAACAATTTTTTGATCAACTGTATTCACTTACACCATGACCATATTGTGCCCTTCACATTTTAGCGTGACTTTGCATGATTTATTTTGCACAGGTTCAACAAATGTATAAAGATTATACAAGCTGACATACTCTGGTGGTCTTGTGTCTGCGCCCAGGTCTCTGCTCAGGGAGATGCGGTCACTGGCATACAAGTTAAAGCAGTGTTTCTCTTCACCCCTCTCCTTCTCCTTCTGTTCTTCAGGGCTCAGTGAGTCTGTATGGAAAGGTTTCCCAGCAGCTCCAGGAGCTAGGGGACTCTGAGGTGGCCGCTCCAGAGCTGGCCTGAGCTCAGCAGCAGTGTAGTGACCTGGCAGGCAGGATGTGCTGTCTGCTTTGTCCTGCTGACGTACGGGGGCTCTGATCTGCATCTTTGGCATTGCATCCCTGAAGTTATTGACAGCTCCCATCACCATGCCCAGCATGGCATCCCGCTTCACTGCCATCTCCTTCAGCCAGGGGTCCTCCTGCTGGCTTTGGCTCCCCACTTCCCATTGTATGAGGAACACAAATGTGACAAAGACTAGTGCCACTATCACCAACTTAAGTGGATGCAGCCGCCTTCGAAGCACTCTACGGAGAGCTGTCATTCTTCTTGAGAGGAGAGCCGGCTGACTTTGGACTGAAATTCAGCTGTGATTAATACATTCAAGTGATTAATGATAATTACCAGTCAGTATTGGTACAATGATCTAATTTAAGATTTGTGTTTCAGGAGGAAAAAATACAGGTAAGTAGTGCTTCATATCTTGTCTTGTCACTACATGAACATGTTTACTCAAAACAACTAAACAACTAAAGCTTTTGGTCTTTGAGGCAGAAACAAAGTGGAGCAGATCCTGGTGAAACTAAATCTACTCTGCTTGTATCTTCAAATCACATATTTAAAATCTGCTCATGCAATCAGCAAACCAGCCCTGTTCTGCATTCCTTCAGTGTAAAAGACCACGTACCATGAGTCGCCGAACAACAGGTTGAAGTTGGAAAAGCCCTTTAAATCGTTCCTATGAGATCCAACACATGGCATCCTGCTATGAGACCCTCTGTTTGTCGTCTGAACTCCAAACGAACTTTCCGCGGGGACTCCCCCCTTTAAAGAATGAAAATATTTGCTCTGTTTTCTGGAGTCTCCCACAAACTTCCGTCTCGCTGGATCAAGGTGCGCTGAGCTCAGGTAGAAGGAGGAGACGTGCTTGCGCGCGTGCGCAGAGAGGAATCCAGCGTGTCAAAATCCATAGCTGGGACAGAAATGAGAGACACAGAGAGAGAGAGAAACAGAAGAGACGGCCCAGATAAACAGGCTTGACGATGATGCAGAGATAAACTACTATTTGCCTAAATAACTACAAACTCAAACAGTGATCCGGCTGGAGCAGTCACTTTAACCTGGGGAACAGTGCAGCCTCTCAGCGGAGCTCCTCTCACTCTATAGTAGTGCCATTAACAGGATTCGTTCAACTGGTCATTCACCGGGACAGTTGCCGGGTTACTGATATCCGAGGAACGCACTATACCCCACACACAGCCCACCGCATCCAATCAGACTCTCTGAGAAACACCCAAATTACACATCTAGCTTTTAAAAAAGACACGTCCAACATGTGTTATGGAGGAAAGTTAAACGCTCTCTCCTTGTTTTGGCGCATGGAAGCGCGCGTGCTTACATTATTAAACCACTGTGCTTTCGTTGGTGATTAAAAGTTGTAAAAGGTGACACTCACCAGCGGACTCTGTAGTTTCTCTGATCCTCTAATTTCGCAGGTTTTCTCGCAGCGGATGGATCTGAGTGGAGAGTTGGATGCTTGGAGAAGGAACAGCGCGGATCCCAGCCGCGGGGAGCCCACTCTGGCGCCCAGTTTGAAGTCTTTCTGCCTTTGACTTGCACAGTGAGTCCATCTGTAGCGACTGTGTTCCCCGGCACTTCCTATCCACGGCAGGCATCCAGTTTATTGTGTCCATTAAAATGTTCACCGTGTCCTGCGTTTTTTTTTTCTTTTCCAGTCACGCTTGGAAATGTTTGTCTCTGAGTACTAATGATGTCAAATACCTTCATTGCACCGATTAAAAGAGGTGGAAAAAACAGCCCAAAGATTCACTATAGCGTTTATCCATCACTTTATTTAAAAACTATGCTCAGAAGTAATAAAAAAAAACTACTTCATTATCTACATTCATCCCAAGACAAAACATTTCAATATTTATTTTCATATGAGCTGAGGGAGATAATGTGAAAATAATACATTGAAAATATTATATGGAAATAATATTTTATTTAAAATAAGTTTTCTAAGAGGAGATTATTTGTTTTTTGATAAATAAAGCTTGGCTTTTCATTCATTCAGAAAATGTCTCTCCACAAAAGTAATAATTCTTGGAAAGGAAAGAACCTGCATGTGTGTGAACCAGCTGAACTCTGAACTCCAGCTGGTCATTCACTTAGAATAATTACATTGTGCTTAATCAAGACAGTTCTTTAAAGTGGACAGTAACAGTCAAGCAGTGGATTCAATCAAACATAACCGGTGTGTCTCATGCACACGCAGGGACAACACTATGATCTCAGTGCAGCACGAGCTTTGTCCAGAATGTCCTTTCTTATTCTTGGATAATTTGGATGAGCGGCCAGGACCTGTGGACGAAAGCAAACGTGATTCATGGGAGAAAAACGGTTTTGAAGGTCTTCAAATGTAAACATCCACGGGTGTCTCACCTTATGACACACATCTATTGCATCAACATGCCTCTTTGCCTTCAAGTAGTTAAAAGCCAGCTTGTAACCTGAAATAAAAACAAACATCGTATGTAAGAAATTCTTGTTTTTTCCCCATTTGGACACAACTTGACTTTGGTCAACTTACCAATAGTTGGGTTGGTTCGATTTCCATATTTCCAAGCCAATTCATATTTAAGTGCTGCATCACAGAATGCCTGCTCTTTTTCCATTATGTAGCCCAGATATTCATGAGCTTTAGAGCATGACTGTGGGAAAAAATGTAATTATTATCACAACGCATTTAGAATAAAACATGGCCTCTGCATTTTATCAGAAAAATATTTTTTGTGAATTAAACCGCCTTAAATTGCCGTAACCCACATCACATTTAAGCCGTGACAATATTTTCAGTAATGACCTTGTTATGATTGAGGCATCTCTCCAAAAGGTCCCTGGCCATGTCATTCTTCCCCGAATGGATGTAGATGTCTGCCAAGAGCAGCCAGCTCTTCTCAAACTCTTCGGCGTCAACAATGCTCCAGTTCATTTTAGCTATGCGTTTGAGCTGGTTCCTGGCTTGGGGAGTTTGTTTTAGCATCATATAAGCTGTCGCCATGGCCAGCAGTGCTGGGACGTGGTCTTTCTGGACTCAATGAAAGAATTCTGGTTAGACAGGATTATTAGAGTGCCACTCCTCACTTTTGTCCCTCTGCCGTTTGTAATAAAGTTGTGTTTACTACTAGTCTTCCTAGACTTTTGACCCCTCTGCCATTTGTTTACACTGAAACCATATTTACATAATGTTTTTGTTTTTTTTAACAAATAAAATTCACAGAGTAGAACCACATAATCTATTCAATTCAGCCAGAGACACTGCAATGTGCAGTTTATTACCCAATGAGATGACTGACAGTAAGAGAGAGTCTGAAATAATTCATAGCTCCAGGTGTGGTTGTATTTACACAAGTGAGAGTGATGTAAATCATACGCACCATCTGGAGTTTACTTACCTCATTGTTTGCAATCTCTGTGAAAACACTGAGGGCTTTATCTACATTGGCCTTCTGTTTAGTTAACAGAGAGCAGTAGTTCTCCAGGATGCGAAGATGAACATGTCCGCCCGGTGTCTGGGGCTTTAATTCCTTTAGCAGCTTCTCAGCTGCTGAAACAGCAAGTTGCTCTGACTCCTGCTTCTCTGTGGAGTTCCTTATGAGATACAGGTGAATACTAGAGGTAAGTCTGTAGGTTTAAAACAGAAGCTTACATAAACCGTATAAGCTTCTCTTGCTACTCACCCAATTTCACCATCTAAATTCTCAAACACTTCTCCTCCCATGGTCTCATTGTCGGGATTTAGGTAGATTTCTATCATGTTATATACAGCGTTTTGACCCCAGTCATTGTCTTTCCGTGCTTTGTTGAAGTGTCGCAGAGCATCATTTGGTTCTCCTGTATACCTGGGGAGAAAAGTTTAATCATGCAATGCACTAAACTTGAAACAGATGTCCTCAGAATCTCAAGTTAACACCCTTTCAGACTTACCAAAGATAAAGGCCTTTGCAGTAGTTAAATCCAGGGTCAAATTTAGTCCTGGGAGAATGCTTTTCTGCCATATCAAGAAATCTGGGAACTTCTTCCAACTTGCCAGCCCTCCTCAACAAGTCAATTAGACGTGACAGAGTTGGGTAGTTGTCTGAAGTAACAATCATCGACTCAAAATTATGTTCAGCACAAATTTGTGTTTTTTTAAAAAAAAAAAAAAGGAAGAAAGAAAGAAACGAAACATTGCTGTGTTCACCTGGTTTGCGCTCCAGGAGTTGTTGAAAGTGGAAAACTGCCTTGTCATAGTCCTGCTTCCTAAACATAATGTCAGCCATCATCTGAGAACAAACATGTGGAAGAAATTAGGGTTATATATTTGTTCCAAAGAAAATGTTATGGTCACAATTGTGGTGGCAGACGGGCAGAACAAACCAGCGTTGCGTCTTCATTGAACTGGTCATTCTTCAGAATGACGCTGCATTGCTCCTGGCAAGCGTCACTTTCATCCAGGGTGAGGTACAACCGAGCCAACTCCAGCATCACCTATAAACAGAGAGCGCATTCATTTGAATGAAGTTGATGTGACAAGAGTATTTGTGGAATAACGTCGGACCGATTAATCAGACCTTTTGCTGAAATGTAACTATCAACAACTAAGATCACAAAATTTTCAAAACACAGGGACACAACACTAAAAGATGCCAGAGCTTGTTAACCACAGCTGCAGTGACTACACAGAAGGTTTTTGATTCAGCTGCACTGACCTTGCGATCAGTCTCACAATACACAAGAGCTTCTTTGTAGAATTTGACCGCTCTCTCATAGCCCCTCTGACTTGTGTAGTGTTTAGCGATCTCAGCACAGATCTCTGCAGCAAGCTGCTTCTGCATGGGGATAGCGTCAGGCTGCTCCAACTGCACCCGCTTCAGCACCTTGGCCTGCACATCCCGGGCCTAGGAACAACAAATACACAACCTTATAGTAATCACCATCATCTTTATATCTCTGCAAAATAAGATAAAGATTACTGGAATCCAAAAGAAAACATTTCTATTTTCCCTGTCTCCCTATGTCTATTATATTTGGGCAGATTGGTAAAAGTGCTTAAATGATATAATATTGCTAAATACTTGGTACAAAAAGTTAAAAAAAATGAGCCAGACAACTGGAACCACTTACTTTTTGTAGGGAAAATAAAGCTTCCTCATTTTTGTCAACCTTATTTTGGATCTTTGCGAGGAGGACAAGATAACGGCAATCATCTGAGAGTGCTGGTAGCTGGTTCACTGGATAAGCCCAGAGAAAAATGTTAGAAGTTATAAACATAACAGAACAATAAATTATTAGAAACAATCAGTAAATACTTTTTTCTATAACAGTGCAGAAAGATTTGGTTTACAAATTCAAATTAGTTTGGGATTCCCGTAAACAACATTTGCTAATATGTTATTTCCATCTTTGTGTCGAGTTATTTATGCTGTTGCATTATTTACATAATCCCATCTGTGCGCAAATTACCCTCATGACTACATTATCTTGTTCTTTTTTATTGTAGTGTTTGACATCAAGAGTTCAGTGTGTGTGTGCGTGTGTGTGAGTCAGCATGGCAGCATCTTAAGTACCTGGTTCATGGGCCAGAGCTTCATGCAGGACTCTCTCACAGAGCTCATACTGCTTCATCTTCATCAGCAACTCAGCCAGGTCATAGCGTAAGAAGTTCTGTTGCTCAGTTTTCAAGGCAGCTTCATAGTAATTTATTGCCTATGCGACAGCAGCTTTACGTCAACATTGGTTTGTCTCTGTGTGAATTTTGTTTATCTTTCAACAAGTGTGCATACAAACCTTGCTGTAGTTGTGAGTCTTGACCAGGGCTTTTCCAATCTTGCTTGCTAAAGCACCATCTTTGGGGTTTTTCTTGAGTGCGTGCTCGTAAACTTCAATGGCTTTCTCTGGCTGAGGATAAACACATGTGCTATCAAGATCAACTGTGAGTTTGTGCTGTTTATAAATATTAGTCAGGCAGTCTCATACATTTTATCATTTCCTGAATGTTGTGGACATTTGATAAATACCTTTGTTGTGTGCATAAACTTAAGAAAAAGATAGATAAAGAAACCATGTCCATTTGGCCTTGTATGACAACATATCACCCAAATCAGTCTGCTTTAACAAAGCATTTAACTAGAGTTAGAGATAACTTAGAGTTAACAATTAACCTGAAACCAGAGCTACAATTATCAGTATGTAGGCATGTTATTTCCATTTAATTTTTTAATTATTATTTATCCTCCATTATTCTTTAAGATTGCTTATTTGATGTATAGGATTATTCCCTATAACTTGCAGATTAAACACTGTGTGGTACCTGTTACCCTGTTCCCTCCTTTATAATAAAATAATGTGTCACAGTCTACTGCACTGTGTTATTTTTGTTCAGATTCTGTTTACAGGGGGTGACCTGTTAATGATCCCCTGTGAGCTGCCATGCAGTTAGTGATTTTTTAAATATTAATCTAGCGCTAAACATAGCTGTCGTGGCTTTTTGCTGCTGTAGGCGTTAACTGTTTGCTCTCTATTTTCTTTTTGCAAAACACAACTCCACATTATTCTGTACATCCTACAGGTTTTCCAGGAAAACTGATAATAGGCCAAATGAATAACATGGATGCTGAGAGGGAAATTGTTTGTCTTATTTAATATGTATTCTTATTTAATAATCCTCTATCTTAATGTTATATCAACTGTTATGCTTCAAGACAGAGCATGTAAGTGAGACAGTTTAGGGAAATGTTGCCGTTTCCTGGTCCAACTGACTCCTTTAGAAATTGAGAAATATAAGCTCTAGCTTTGTGGAAGATTCCTTGAATGTCACAGTCTTTATAAATTCCCTAAATGACTTTGTTTGATTGCACTACTCTATACTTCAGGGTGAAATTTGGAAGAGAAACATCCTGTGTTCCTTTGAGACATTTATCATCCAACCTCTGGACCTCAATACAGCTCCATCACCGCACATCAAAAGGGAAAAACACTGCAAGGCTCCATTATATGAGTAGTAAGTGCAGGAAGGTGTAAGTATAATGAAACTCAGAAAAGCAGTGATGACATTATGTGGTGTCTGAACATTTGCATAACTCCTCTATATATAACACAGGTTTTGCTATTTTGACAAAGTTATAAATGATATGAAGCTTTCGAGCCATTCTACGTTGTTCTAGATACATAAAATAAATTGAATCACATCTCCCACTTACTTCTTGAATGTTCATGTAGGCATCACCTAGTAAGAGATATGTATGAGGGCTGGGCAGCTTCTCCACCATTTCCCTGGAGAAAAGACAAAGATACCACATCACATATGGTGTACTTCATTATGCAGACATACTGTATGCCTCTGCTGGTCTGAGGTTCAGTCATGCTTTACTACGTCTCAGCTGTCAAAACAAGTAGCATCGGAGAACAAGAAAAGATCGGAGGCAACTAGAGGAAACTGCACAGTTATTCTTTCCTGCATGAATGGCTTCACTTAAAACAGTTTTACATTTGCGGTAAATCCTTGCTAGTACAGGCTGGATATCCAAGAGTCACGTATTGAATTCACTTTCAGCCATTACTGTTAATATAAACATTTACAATACATTAGGTTTCAAACGGAGTATACGTGCTCTTATGTTCAGCTACTATCTTACAAGATCACTTTTAGATTCCAGTGCTCTTTTTTCCTTTGTAGATTTGGATCCAAATTTGCTGCTCACCTGTAGCAGCTTGCATACAGACGTTTCTCTTTTCTGTGGTTCAAATATATGTCTGCCATTTTCTCCTTGGCCTGGATGTAGTAGGGCTGCTCAGGTGTAATGTTTCTTAACATACTCAGTGCCAGCTCAGTGTCACCACGCAGCAGGGCCAGGTCTGCATTGGCAATAGTGACACGCAGCTCCTCAGACGTGCCCGAGAACTCATTGATGGCGTCTTGCATCACCTTTGCTGCTTCATGCTGAAATATAAAATAATAATCATAAGCTAGTATTGTAGTTTTTTCTGTAAGTTCACCCATCATTGGAAACCCAAAAAGATAGTATCATGTAGTGGCTTTCTGACGTCAAAGCTCATTACTCCTTACCTGTTCACCGTTGAGCCACAGGGCTTCAGCTAACTCCAGGAAGACAGAGACACAGACAGAAGGACTCAACTCAATCTTCTTGGTCTTGGACTTAGACGAGGATCCAGCTCTGCGGACACCAGGGAGACTCATGGCCATTTGTAATGTCTGAATAGCCTCAGTCAGTTCACCCATTTTCTTCTTAGTCTGAGCCTTGATCAGGTGGTACATGGGATGTTCTCGAATCTGAAATGGGAAACAGATCATGATCCATTTGAACATGCAATTTGTGCAGTTAAGTGATATCAAGAACTTGTCTATCAAACAAGGAATAACATTCACAACAGAAATGATTATGATCAGTCTAACTCTGCTGAACTGTCACTAACAACACTGATATTGATTCTATTTTAACTTGACTTATGCTCAAACAACTTCAGCTTTTAATGTGTCCAAAACTGACCATGTAACAATGCATGGTATTGATACTGATATCTTGTCACTGCTTAGGATGTCATCAAAGTGCCTATCTGTGGAGACAAAGCTTAATGACTGGATTCAGCTCTGATCTTCTATTCAGCTACATCATTTGCTCCATTAATATACCTAGCTGAGGACAAGCTGCTGTGGGTCAAGTAGAGGCTTCTACACAGCCACAAATACTATCATCTTGATGATGATCTTACCTCAAAGTTGTGGCTAAGGCAGAGTTCAAGGGACTGGGAAGACAAAGTGAAGTTACCCTGGAGCAGATGTATCTGTGCCATTAGCAGATGAGCATCTGCATGAGATGGACAATGTTCCAAGCAATGATGCAGACTGCTCTGAGCAGCATCAGTGTCGCCTGAATGAATACAGAAGCATTGCAGTTGAAGTTAGAAGCAAATGGAAAGAAAAAAAGACGAGTACATGTGTTATGGGATATTTGAAATGCTTGGCTCACCAGACTGATATCTGACTTTGGCTAACAGGAAGACACCTTGGAGGAGACCTGGCACAATCTTGACAACAGTATCCAACAATGTTGCACAGTGCTGGAGTTGTGGAGCGGGAGCCTGGCCCTGTGGTGGAGGCTTAAACATCAAAGTGTTTTTTATTGGAAAGATTCTCAAGCTTTTTTAATGAAGAATATAACATGTATTAATATCTATATCACCTTATCCCCCAGATGTGTGAAATTAACTTTATTTTTATTTAACCAGGTGACTCAATAAGAACAAATTCTGGAAAAATAAATGCATCCCGTCATCGATAAGTCTCCCAGTAATACCTTAGCAGGACACAGTGCAAGATACTCTTTAACAATCTCCAACAGGAAGTCAGGGTTGAGCTTCTCAAAGTAATCCACTCCCAGAGGAAGACCCTGTAGTGTGGAGAAGTGTGTGTCCACTGCATCATTCAGCAGGTTGGTCACTTGTTCCTGAGGCCTGTGCTTCTTCACTGCCAGAACAGCACGAAGGTACAGTAGCTCCTTATAGAGTGAAGGAAAAAAACAGGAATTAACTAGCAGAGGGAGAAAAAAAATGTTTTTGTGCACAATAAAAGAGGTAGTGGGAGACAGCAGGAGGGAAAACTTGACAAGGTATACAAGATGGATTAAAGACACATGCATAAACAAAAAGTCTCAGAGGAAGAATAACTGAGGACCAAATACTGAAGAACTGCAGGGCCAGCTGCTGCTTCTCCTGCCAGATGTTCTTGTTTAGTATGTAACATATTGCTTTGTTTTTTTTAAGGTAAATAAATGATCCTAACCCATATTAAGCCTGTCTTTTCTTAACAGAGTAAAAAGAAATTTCATGTTGTCATCTATCCGCATTTAGATTAACAGACATTACCCCTGATTTTCCAATAGATTGTTGAATCTCTGTGAGAAATTCCAGTTGTTGTTCAGCCTCATCAAGGTGTCCCTCTATCAGCTGGCAACGGATTATGCCTGATTAACAGAAAAATAGAAAATAGAAAACATTAGAATAAAATATACAGAATGTAAGTGTTATGTAGACAACTAATTACTCATTTTAACATGTTACCAGTCAAAGCAGAAACACTGGTTTCATCCAAAGTCATGGCAGTCTTGTACCACTTCATGGCCTCCTTGATTCGACCTTGAAGGACCATCTGGTAGCCCATCTCTGTGGCTAAGTCTGAGTCCCCTGTTGCCACAGAAAAGGCTCTTTCCACCATCCTGAACGTCTGCTCAATCACTCTCTCATTTCGTCCACACTAAACAGAGGCAAAAATGTCAAGAAGAGGAATGAATCCGATGCAAGTCAAGAGTATCTTAGAATTAAGAACCTAGAGAATAGTGAAAATTGTCTTACAACACGAGTGAAGGCCAGAGACATTCTGTAGAAAAGCTCAGGGTTGTGTGGTTCCAGGATCTCCAAGTTGCTGATGAGGTTTGAAAGCTGCTTTACTGACTGGCAAGAGACATATGACACAGTGTCTATAAATTGATTACCACTTTTACACAGCTGAAAAAAAAAGCCAGTATTTACTGTTTTATTATTTCTGCTAAGTTACATCTCTATGTGAAAAGGGGTTAATTTACCTCAGTAATATCTCCATCTCTACATAAAGAATGTAGTGCTAACATCCGTAGTGCCTCCAGGTTATTTTTATCCTTCTGTAAAAGCCTGAAACATGACACAAGGTGGTGTGAACATAATGCATCTCCTTCACTTAATAAGCCTGGATTCCCTTGATTGATAGTAATTGAACATCTGATACTGCTGCAGTACTGTGTTGAGCTTCCAGTGTATAAAATTAAAACTAATAGGAATAGTGACGGCTGCCAAAGAGAGTTAAGTATATACTGTACGCTGCTTGGACCCCTCAGCAAACCTGACGCTACAACTCCTTGGGATTGTGTTAGACTTCTGGACTTTGCCTCAAAGGCCTTTTTGTGAAGTCTGACACTGGCTAAGGACCAGAGGGGTGAACAAAAACAATGGCTTAGTCAGTATGCAGTGGTTTGAGGCATCACGTTAGTGTTTCATTTGCACTTGAATGTGGAGCGATTTGTAAAGGCAGACTGTGCTTTTTCTGACGTGCCTGGTGGTGATTACAAATGTTTTTTTCACTTTCCCGATGTCATTAGAGATGTTGTTTCCACTTCTTAAGCCTCTATGAATGAAGAGATTTCAAATAAGCTAAAGAGCTAAATGTGACCTCTATGTATAATTTGAGATAAACCTAACCATCACAACAGTTACCTTTGTGCTGCATCTATGGTTTGCTCCCAGTCTTGAAGGCTGAGCAACAGTTTCATCTTCTTGATGAGAGCAGGCAAGAACCCAGGGAAACTAACAATGACCTGGTTAACCATTTCCAATGCTCCAGAGTAGTTCTGACGATATTCGTGGTATTGTGCCTAGGAAAAACCAAACATCACTTAGGCTCTATCATACACAATACTCATGAACATAGGTCTATTAGACACTCTGCCTCTCTCTCTCTCTCTCTTTCTGACACACCAGCCACTGTGACAGTAAGCGACAAATTAAATCGAGCACTAAGTCAATTACAGACAAGCTAAATACTGTAAAAGGTGCAGAGAAATGACGGCAGTGTAACATTAGCAACTGTGGTTAAGGAGGACTATTCAATTTGAATTTGTATTTCTCATCCCACCTTTCCCATCAAGGCGAAAACATCTGCTTTCTCTTTTAGTCCCTCATCAAAGTATTTTCCAGCCTTCCTGGCCTGTGCGTCTTTACCAGATGTCACATCTATCCAGGCTTTTAGGACGGTCCCCTGAACAAAATAAGTCAGTGCAAATTTTTCAGATTTCATTTCACATTCTTAAATGGCATCTCTCAAAGATATAAATATCTCACCTCTCTAGAGCCATTGGAGAGTTTGATCATTCTGTCTGTGTACTCCCTTGCCTTGTCATTTCTCCCCAACAGCCAGAGAAACATCCCAGCGTGGTAAAGACTCTTGGGAGATGCACTTTTACGATCCTCTTTGACCTTAGCATCAAGTTCCTGAATGACTTCTCTGTCTGTGAATATATGCAATGAAAATGACCGACACCTGTATTCAGTGCTTCAAGAAAGTCTCAGCTGTGATCTGAATGAAATGATGTAGTGTATATTTTATTACCCGGGTTTGTCTTTTTTTTCTCAGCATAGACAAGCGCCATCAATGTGCAGAGAGACACGTCTCTATCATCTCTTATTGTGTCGAGCTCTACTGATGCCTCCTGAGGTTGACCTGTAGCCAAATAGCGACATGGATGCATTAGAGACAAACAGCAAAGACATACACGTGTGCTCTTACTTTATTTGATCCTTTTGAGCTTACCTTGCATCAGTTTTCCATATGCATGGAAAAAACTGTAGACAGGGTCGCTGCTGAATTTCCTCTGCGCAGCTGTTGCAGCGTTTACAGCGTGGTTGAAATACTTCTCATAGCAATAGTATCTAATCAAAGCCTGTGGAAAATATCAAGAAGGCACTGAGTCTCCAATAATTTATAGTCAGTTTTATGTAACCTACGTTACTTTCAGAGGGTTGGGGACCCCGGTGTTTAGCATATGCTTGCTTGCTCATCATTAGCGTTCCTCGACAATAGCTATTTTAGCACATTTTTTTAGCTCAATGGCACAGTTTACGAACAGCTCTCTAAACTATTTCTCTGTATCATGTTGCAACAGTCTCGACAAACAAAACTGTTGCGCTTCTATAATATTTGTTAAGACCGATGCAAACAGGGTATCATTACCACAATACGTGCACTTACCAACGTTGTCTCTTCGTCCTCCATCTTGGCTGAGTCGCTGCGAGCTTAAATAACACGCCTGAAAATAACTATAAATGTACAATGCCTGGATTCAGCTTTCGCGTTAAGACGATTTTATTGCGGGTTTCCTTGTGTTTTCGCCATCTTGCAACAACTCCTGTGGCGTTGCCCGGTAACTTAGTAACAGCTACGTGATATCGTAGACTGAACCCTGAGTTTTTCCTCTTAGGCACCACCCGCACACGGGCTCTTTGTTTGTGTTGTCAACTTCAGTATTACTGGAAGCAATAAAAACCCAACCATAGTTTATAATAACTCTAAATTCAGATTTTTGCAATCACACTGTTTATTGGACTACGAATTGTGAAGGACTTTGGTTCTGTCAGGCTGGTAACGACCCAGAAATACCGAACTCAGGGAAAACTTCGCCGTCTAAGACGCCATCTTTAAATTTGAGTTGAACAAGCGTCTTTTCACCTCTGGGTGGCGCACTTACTCCTTTTTAAAATGTGATACTGCTGCAACACGAATACTACTAATTTTTACTACCACCACTACTACTGCTGCTAGTAATAATAACTAATGATAATAGCCTAATAATTGCACAGTTTCGCTGAACTATTAGAAAAATATGCAAAACAAATTACAACAAAAAAAATTAACGAATATCAATAAATTAAAATGAATCAAAATCAAATCACTAAATGCAATGAACCAGAATTTCATTGGATAGTTGTTTTGACTTAAAATCATATGAAGCAACATGCAGAAAAAATACGGCATGTGAAGGTAAGTTTAGCCTACTTTGATTATATGGAAATGATTTGAGGGAGCTCAGTGGCTTGGACTGCACTCACAAAAGTTGGATTAATGTGGTCAGTAGGTTTGGTTGGGCTAGCCTCTTGTTTTCAGACCCACTGTAGGCTACGTAATTGACCATTCTCACTTTAGGTAAGACATTTGAGAGAATGTCAACATCTGATCTTTAATAGTAGGCTAATATCAGCTATATTATTTTTCATCTCAACTAAACAAAAAAACAAGAAATTCATGCAAATTCTCACCTATTTACAAAGCTTTGCACAGTTTATCATGTGCAGTGGAAAAACATTTCCATCCAGCCGGTGGTAATTGTTGGACAGCTGTTATGCAACACCATGCATTGACTGCTAAGTATGAACTCCTGATGTCTGTAGTGTTGAGTCCATAGCAGGAGCAGCCAGAGTCCAGCATGGGTGCAACTGTTCCAAGAGAGACCTTTCCATGCTTTGTCAGATACTGTTTAGCACTAACTCTGGCACATAATCATTACTCTCTGCAGCACACATCAATGGAAGAGTAAATCAGGTTGGTATCGAGCTCTGGGCATGTGCATGGGAAATGTCTGTGTGCCGGATCACACAATTTAGCTCACAGTTTATTTTACATTATAACTTACAGATGCTAGATAATATGAACTATTTCATATTTTCATTTTATCTTCATTAATTCATTAATCCATTGGAAATAAACAGCATTTTCAACCATGCGTAGTTACATGGAATATAGAGGTGTCGTACTCAGCAAAGAACAATAAATACTGCATGTGTTGTTGCACTTACATGGAATGCATCTGAAAACCTATTAGAGGAAATACTGTAGAATATGTACCCCCTGGGATATACTGCTATAGCATTCTAATGGATATATCCATTGTGGTCTGTACAGACCACTATTGATCAAAGAGCCATGCTCAATAAAAAATAAAAGCAGCTAACTTGCGAATAAACTCTTTTATTTCCTTTTCATGTGTGTTGCAACAAAAACGTGCCTGTACAAATTTGAATTCAAAATGTATGCCTTAATATTGATCAGGGATTATCTTACTTTTTTGACAGTAATTATATTGTTGTATCATCTTATGATTGAGAAGGTGGTGTCTGATTTTTGTGTTGCCAAGTTACTGAGGGTGTGGTTCACTTCAAACAGCATGTGCGTACAGTTCAGTGGTTGATATATATAAAGTGAGTTTTTGTGTGTGTTTTTGTGTGTGTCTGCCTTTCTGTCAGTCTGTATCTCTGTCTATTAGCACATTGGGAAAGTAGGGGGAACTCACCACTACCTAATCTAATGGGATTTTCTTCCCATCCATCTACAGCAAATACAATTACAGAGCTGTTATGGGTAGCATTCTCAGATTTCTTTCTGAATTGTTTTTCATCATGCTCACCAATGCATGCCAGTGGCGAGATCCCAGGCCAAACAGGCATCCTTTCACATGCAGTATAGCATGTCTTCATATTATTGCCCAGCTTGCGAGACTCTAGGGTGGGGACAGCAAACCAACTTCCGCAGATCCACCCTAATGCAGTCAAACAAAGAAGCTTCATGTCCTGTTGCTGAGCAACTGGCAAAGAGAATCTGCAGAATCACTCTTGATTTACTGGTCATTAAAATAAGCAGTCTGTAACCCCACCTGTTGCCATAGGCTGTGTGGTGGTTTTAGTCATAGACTCTCTTACGTCATCTGATGGATTGAAGTA
>OMNW01014555.1:39544-69003 GCA_900303245.1 Selene dorsalis
CCAATCGCTTGAACTTCCCTGCCTAATTATGCACCTATTTCTCATTTCCCTCGCCAGTATTTACACCCCCCCACCAACCCACCCACCAGTCAAAGTCCAGATTGTCTGCTAATGTCTGTGTTTGTTTCCCATTCTGCTGCTCGTACTGTGGACATGTGCTATCTGTATGTAATTACCTGCTGTCTGCACCTACTCGCCTGCCCGTCCATCTTGTGCCAACCAGTCTATCTATCAAAGCTTCTTCACTAGACTTTATTGCCCCTGTGATGATGCTTAGCTCTTCCAAACAAATAAAACCACAAATTATTGTTTTTACAGTTGTGTGACATGCTATTTATCAAGTTTTGAAAAAGCTTGTAAGGTGGATTTGTTTTACCTTTAGCCAGAACCGGGCCTGTTATTTAATCTTGTTACCATGTAACTAAACTACAGGTATGCAAGTGGTATCAAACTTTAATTTCAGATTTAATCCTTGTCAAGAAAATGAAATAGCACATTGTCAAAAATCCAGTATCGCTAGAGTATAATTAGAGAGTAAGACTTGATTATTTAAATATTTAGTTCAACCATGAGGACAAATAACAGCTGGAGAAAAAGGATTAGGAAAAGAGAGGAATGCTTCATTTACATGCAACAAATCTTTGGGGGTATATGCTGCTCTGTTTCTTCAGAGTGAGACTGCAGAGTTACTGTGCTCTGTACCAGTGCAGTGAGCCAGCAGCAGACAGTGCACTGTGACTCAAGTGGGTGGAGAAATTCAATGATCCTTACCCTCATGCCCTCAAAACGTGACAAGGCTCTCAGGGGCCTCAATGCTCGCAGGGTTCTCAGAGACTTGATGGCACCAAGTTCAGCGCAACCCATGGCGTTGGCTACCATACTGACCAGGGAGACCTGGAACACATGCACACAGATGTCAAAAGAGGAGGAGACACACTTTAAAGCTATGAGTACTATCTAAAAAAACACCTATTAATAATTATTAATAGTGTATAAAAAAGTAGGTGTGTTTCTATGTGAGCAAAGGTCTTTCAACCTACATCAACAATGAGGAAGTCCAGCCAACACCAGGCATTTGTGAAGTACTTGGCAAATCCATACGCCACCCACTTCAATAACATCTCCAGGATGAAGATGTAAGTGAAGATTTTGTCTGCAAACTCCAACACTACTTTAATGGTCTTCCTCTTCTCAATGTAAATGTCTTCAAAAGCCTGGATGTGAAAGAAAGGCAAAATGTAATTTACTGTGAATGTGAATACAAGTATCCAGAAAGCCCACAAAGAATGTGTTGCTGCTAATGTTACAGATTTTAAAAGTAAATTCTTGGCATCCAGAAAATAAAGACCATAATGAAAAAAACAGTCTTGCTCATCTTGGCCTTAAATTGCACAGAGAGGATTTTTCTACTTTGCTATCATAACATAGCAGTGAGAAAACATCATTAAATATGAGATTGCACTTCCTCCATAGAAATAAACTTTAGCAGTACAGCCTGATGAGTGAAGCCAGATATGATATATAAACAGCAGCTACTGTATGTTACATCTTACAGGGACTCACCAGTGCTCCACTGCTGAGCAGGATCATGAAGATGATGAAGCTCTCGAACCAGTTGTGCTCCACTATTCGGAAACAGGTCTTTCTCAGTGTCCACCACACCTTCCACCAGCCCACGTCCACATTCACCTGGCAGCACTGGAACTTTTGCACGCACACTGAGCAGAGACATGGAGGAAGAGATGAGTGATTTAGTCATGCATTATGCAGTATCAGATTAACACTGAGGCTGTCATAGCAAGCTCAGTGGTGGCAGTCATCGTAGAAGGTAATCACCAAGAGGAAAGCAGGCATCAGGATCCATAGATTCTTCTGGTTCAAACTCTGTAGAATCTCCTCCCTCCCCAGCTGGCATATCGTCCACTGTGCTGCCCTCAGAGGAGCTTTCCTGCCCATCGTCATCTACAGCCTGCGATGGAAGCCCAGTAAAATTTCTTTTAGATTAGCACATACAACAGAGCCAGGGCAAATGTAGCTATGGGGCTGGCATGCTGGGAACTTGTCTGTCAAGTACACTTCATGCTCTCCATAATTTACACAGTTATAGCCAAAACATACCAAGAGACCTGCACAGGACACATGAAACTGGTATGTTTTCACTGAGACTGAAACAGATGTCTGACTCACTGACATGCATCCAGTTCAGGACTGAATCAAATGTACAATGGCTAAAATAAATAACATGCATAAACCTGTATTTGCTGTAAAGTCATTAAGTCTCATGATTTAATATCAACATGAAAACACGTGCATGTTGCCTTTCTGCAGAACAAACATTAGGACATCCTCATTAGCTTGACAGCAGAAGATCAGCCAAGTGCTCGTAAACACAGAAGGCAATAAGGAGTCTACAATGGGCTCATCATTTATGTGGGGTCATTTTACAATTTTAATTACACAGTTGTTGTTATTTATTTAGATACAACATAATGCACTTGAATTTTTAACTGAAAAATGTCGTTCTTTTGGCCAAACGGTGTTACACAGTAGCTGCATCATGTCTCCTTTAGTCTCTCACTGTATGGCTTTCTACAGGGTGTGTCTCCTAATAGCTAGTAGACGAGAACAGCTTGAAATGCCTTCCTGGAGAATGCAGGAGCACTGGGCTGTCCTGGGACCAGCTAATGCAGTGCAGGCAATGATGTAAGCATGTTACTGCGATATACTGTGAGCGCTACAATCAATGTGTTTGTGTTGCCACTCCATCCCTTCTTCTATCTGTCAGGGGTTAGTCATGTTAAATTATGGAAAAATCTAGATGTTCTAATGTTTTGAAATTTAATATTTTGCATCATGTCTTTTTGAATTTAATTTGAATTACCTATGTTTTGACATCATCCAATTATGAATGTTATATAAAATATCTTGAACGGGCAAATAGATTTAATGTCACACGGCAAAATCTATTAAAGGTTTGACCTAGTTTTAAACTAAAATGTAACTTAAAAACACAAAACACAAAAAAACACCTTGGGACTGGAGGGTGAATGACATAAGGCCAAATGCAGATGAGTGGCCTGCTTATAATGTTTCTGAATGGTTAATGTAAATGAGGCAGGCAACCTTTCACATGACTGCAACATACAGTTTTGTAAAATGTTCTTACAAGTCTTCAACCCTAACCCCATCTGTAAAGCAGCAGTGAGCAAGTAGTTATAACAGCACTGTAACTGCTAATCCATAGACAAAAAAATACTGTCCATAGGCAAACTTCTTCAAGATCTCTCAAAATTATACAATTTACAAACATTTATAAAATAAATGAACAAGTCAACAATAAAAAATGACTTCACACTGTTAGCTCTCCTGAAAGCAAGCAGCACCCTAAAGAGGAAGATTGACTTCACCAGCACTCAGACTTAATTGGCACATAATGTAATCTCAACACTTCCCTGTCTATATGGCCTCTCCTCATTAAAGGGGCTTAGCATATGGGATTTTATAGGAAAATGTGTACATTAGAGGCTTATACCTTGTTACCATGGCTAAGTGCTTAAAAGTGACTACTTTGGTGCCACATCCAACTTCCCATGACAAATATGTTCACCAAAAACTTGGTTTCAAGGTAGCATTATCTCTAATAGTAGAGGTAACTGGACTAGTAAGACAGGAGCATCCTTACCACGTGGCATCCAGGTAGATCAGATGACGCACTGCTGAAGTCCTCTGTGTTGAGGTTTTCAAAGTCGGACTCTCCCACAGCGATAGGAACAGTGACAGTCAGACTGGGATTGTTAATGAAGGACATAATGGAGTCGTCACTCTTGCTGCTGACTATGTATTTGTCTCCATTTTTGTCCACCCCAACTACATCCCCGTTGCCAGGGAAGTCTTTGATGGTATGGTTGGGGACACCATTCGGCCCTAAAGGTTTGTGGAGCTCATCCAGAGATTTCTCATCACCCTTCCCTTTCTTCTTGTCCCTCAGACAGACGCTGTTGCAGCTGCTTCGAAGCAGAGACTTCGCAAAGGCAATGCCTTTGTGAATCCGTCCAATTGCAATCTGCAAATTGTTTGTGTCGATGTCTTCCTCATTTGCTGCCAGGTTGTCGGCACTGAATGAACTCAGGAGCAGGGCCAGGAACAGGTTCAGCACCTAACAGATGATGACATTACTTGCCATTAGCAAATGGTTATCTTTTGACCACTGTACTTTGTGATAAATAAAACATGCAGTTACTATAAATCTGCATCTTATATCTTATACATGAATCAGCTAAATCTACAAGAGTGTGACAAATTGGACTTATGAACTGACAATAAGAGATGATAATGTACCACAAGGTTTCCAATAACCATGACCATCATGTAGAGAATGATGCACATGGTCGTCCCAGCCACCTCCATACAGTCCCACATGGTCTCTATCCACTCTCCACAAAGCACTCGGAACACAATGAGGAATGAATGGAAGAAGTCACTCATGTGCCAACGGGGCAGAGTGCAGTCAATAGAGATTTTACACACACAGTCCCTGTAGTGTTTTCCAAACAGTTGCATGCCCACCACTGCAAAGATGAAGACGATAATGGCCAGCACTAGGGTCAGGTTGCCCAAAGCTCCCACTGAATTACCAATTATTTTGATCAGTGTGTTAAGAGTGGGCCACGATTTAGCCAACTTGAATACTCTCAGCTGTAAAAAGAAAAGAAAAACAAATCATTCCACATGTTTTTAGACTCAAAATGTCCGTAAACATTAAGGCAGTGACACATTTACATATATTCTGTAAACTTACCAATCTGAATGATCTCAGAACAGACATGCCGACCACATTTGCCAAAGAGAGCTCCATCAAACTTAAGCTGACAATGATTCCATCAAAAATATTCCACCCTTCCTTAAAGTAATGGTATGGGTCCAACGCAATGATCTTGAGGACCATTTCAGCAGTGAAGATGCCAGTGAATACCTTTAGAAAAAAGAGAGAAATACAGAGCATTATGAAACACCACACCTACTCTGGAAAATGTTTCTGTAATATGCACTCTACGGACCAATCACCTGATTGCCCACAGCAAGCATCCTGGAGAAATTTGGTGTCATTGGATGATGCTCCATGGCCATAAACAGTGTGTTGAGCACAATGCAGATGGTGATGGTTAGGTCCACAAATGGGTCCATCACAATTAGTTTAACCATCCTCTTGATCTTCATCCATGCTGGACAGCACTCCCAGATGAGGAATCTGTGGGCAAAATCAACCCAGCAAGGAGGACACTTCTGCCTGGACTCTTCAAGCTCTGATGCACAAGTTGAAACAAAAATACAGATATTTATTTTTGTACAAGAAACATTTATCGTATCCTGTCTTTAATAAATAGAGGACACTCATGCCATAGTGCAGTTTACTAACCCTCTATTGTGCTGGTTATGACACTGGCAATACTATGAGCTCTCTGTCTGGCCTCTGGGCCATCAAGGAAGTCCATGAGTACATCCTGGTTTGTAGCTCCACCAGCCTGTCTGTATTCTGTGTCAGTGGTGTCAGCCTGGAGACAGAGAGGGTTGTTACAGGTAGAACTCAGAGAATAATATAACTTAATATATGATAGCAACAAATATGAGCATTTTGTGGTGGCATCACAACGTAAGGCTCCTCTTCTCTTATTTATACATTTATACCAGCAATCAGAGTGGGTAAATGCTAAATTCACACGTTACCACTGATAATTTATTGATGTTGGAGCTTCTCTGAACACACCACAATAAAGTGTTCAAAATCGCATCTCTTTCAATCAGCACTCAACAATAATGTACATTTGAAAAACAATAGAGCTAACTGTTGAAGTTAGTGAAATCAATAGCACCTCACACCAAATACAGGTATCAGTTTTAAACCTTTCCATGGTTTGGAAAATGATGCACAATAATGTCAAGAATCACTCATGTGATTTGTAGTTAATGAGCTGAAATATACACTGTGTGAGTCAGAGAACAGAAAGAATCAGAAACAGAACCAAGCGATAGACCATCCGGACTGGACAATCCTTTCTTACATTGTCTCCGGTGGAGGCCATATCTACTGTCACTTTAGGCAGAAAGAGCCCCACAGGTGATGATGGGATGGAGTTCCCACCCACCAGAGACACAACCCCATTGCAGTCTACAGAGCTGTGCATGATTCCATTGGGTGGAAGCAGGATATGTGGCAAAAAGCTACACTGGCTTATACAGCTGCTGTGTCGATCAAACCTCCGGGGAAGAAATAAAGAGCTCCTCCGACTCAGGGTGTCTTCAAAAATACTGTTCTCATCATCAGCAAACTCAGTCTCTGAGCCCACATCCTGTGTTTGGCTTTGGAAACTGAAAACACTGGTCCTGCTGTTCCGTCTGGATGAGAACAGGGGTCCACGAAAACTCAGAAAGGACTAGGAAAGAAAGATATTCTTCAGTGGGTACATGTATCATGTGAAAAATGAAAGGTGTTGACAACGATTGACTCTGCAAATGTAAAAAAAAAAAAGAAAAAAAAAGAAAAAAAAAGCAATTTCTGCAGAAAGGTGAAGAAAAACTGCAAGATGATGACGATGAAAATGATGGCCATAATGATGTCGGTGAGCATTGTGAAGAAACTGCAAAATTAAAAATACATGTTGGTGATGACTGAGAATGATACAGATGATGACCATGATGATGATGATGATGATGATGATCATAATTGATGGTAAGAATTGCAGGAATGAAAATGATGATGATGATGATCATAATTGATGGTAAGAATTGCAGGAATGAAAATTGTGAAATTAAAAATGCATCCTGATGATAAGACGCTGACAAGGACAAAGAAGAGGAAGATGATTATGATGACGACGACGACGATGATGATGATGATGTCGATGACAATGACAATGCCGATTATGGTGATGAACAGAAAGACTTGTCACTGTGATAGCGATCAAAAGAAACACTGCATTAAGCTTAACTGCATGGTATGAAAGTAATCCCACAATGTGCTAGCAACTCATGAAGGATGGGGAAAATCAGCACAAACACAGTGATTAATGCAGCACATACAGCAATGAATACTGTTGCAAATCATACTGTGAGACTGAGACTGTAACAAACCTGATGTGCAGATGAGCATTTCATCTCATAGTTGAGCAGGTTCGCCTCCACAGAGAAGCGGCAGCGAGCTTTCTTTATACTGTCCTGCGATTCAGATTTAGGAAACTTCTCAGCAGCCCCTTTGCCTTCCTCCTCCTTTTTTTTTTTTCGCCTGTTGCGTCTCTCTTTGGCACTCTTTGAGCTGAACTTGGAGGCATCAGAGGAGCTTTCAGCGCCGCCGGCTTTGTCATTGACCTCTCCGGTTTCAGCAATGCCTGCACTTGCTGCCGCCTGGAAGACAGAAGAGATGATGTGATTAGAATAAATAAATGGAATCAATTGTATTGGGGATGTGTTCAGCTGCACAGGTTTGTGAATGGAGTTTCAAGATGAGTTTTCATTTCTATACTAATAACTTATGTAAGAAGCCAGAAAATTTAAAATGAGCAAAAAATGTTTTTGTTACCAGAAAAGAATTTAAAATGTGTTTCTGTTTGTTTTGGTTTATAAATTAGCATTAGGACCTTGTAGAGTCCATAAGTATAGGAGATGCAATACAAATTAGGTAGCCAAAATTTTTAAGAACACACAGTGGCTTCATGGTTGTATGTGTGTCTGTAGCTGGTGTGTGTAAAATGTGCTAAAAAGAACATACATAGTGTAATATCTGACAGACTACTGTCAGATACCAATGAGATGGCATGAAATAATTATATATATGGTGATGGACTGCCATGTACCTGAGCATCCTCTTGCTGCCGCTTCAGTTGCTCCATCATGGCCTTAAACTCCTCCTCCTTCTCTTTAGCCTCCTTGATGGTGGCCTGGCTCTGCTCCTCATAGGCCATAGCTACTACAGCCAAGATCAGGTTGACCAGGTAGAAGGAACCGAGGAATATCACCAGTACAAAAAACACCATGTAGGGCTTCCCAGCTGCCCGCAAAGTCTGGAAGACACGCAGACAATGTTGTGATCTAAGAACTGTCTGCAGCAAGTATATTTTCAAAAACAGGTCGAATGACCACATGCACTTTCACAATAGCTCACACACATTCTTAATAGTAACAAACCTCCATGAAATGACATAACATTAAATTCATCAACATAAAAGAAAATCAGTTTGTGGTTTGTTTGTTTGTTGTGCCACCACTGGGCCAATGGGTCTGATAAGTTTGCTGTGTAGATCGAGCATGTTACTTTCAACTATTCTCTCTCTCTCTCTCTCTCTCTCTTTTTCTCTTTTAATACTTTATTTAACCCCTGAGACTCTCTATTGTAAATGCATTTATCCACAGTAAACTGTATTCTTGTTGTTCCTTGGCCCTCCTAACCCAAACACCCAATTATACACCCACTTCTTTTAAAAAGTAATAGCAAAACTGTGTTTACTTGTACTTATTATTTAAGGGCTCCCAATTTTGGCTCCAATCTATCACTGCTCCACATGAACACTGAGATACTGGCACTGGTAATACAACCCAGTTACACAGAGTGTTGGAAAGATTTGCTCATGGGTGCTTTGTTTGCTTTACTTGCTGATGTTACAAAGTTAGGCAGCGGCCTATTCACTGGACATCTATTTGCCTTTTTAGGGACATTCACATTGTGTTTGCCAGAGACATAATAGGGCTCGTCTTTGTTCCTTTTTGGGCCAAGATGCACCTGCACTTCATTCAAAGGTTTGTTTGAACAGGATGTTGAAAATATTCCCTTTAATACCAATATTGTAATGTGAGAATGCTTTGTCTTTTGACAGAGTCCATCCTTAACACAACCAGTACTGCGTGCTTATGTATTCTGGGAAGCAGACAGTAAAAATACAGCCCACTAAACCATACATGTGGTCAAACACTTCATGAGCCTGCCACAACCATGATCTTTAAAGATCATAGAGAAACCATAAAAACAAGAAAAACTCATAATGGCACTTCATCCCATCCCAATGCAGCCACTCCAAAACCTATACTAAATGAAGAAGTGATACCAGAGTGTCATATTTTCATGAGATCTCAAGCTTTTCAGTGTTAGCCTTGTAACCAAAGTTAACCAAATGTTGCACCTTTAAAATACATAGCAATAGAAAATGTATCATCCCTCCTCATCATCATAGAAAATATATCATCCCTCCTCATCATCATCCCAAGCAGTCCACTAACTGGTTTGTATGGTTACCTTCCAAAAGGTTGTATTAATACAATTAACTAACTATAATTAACTGAACATAATCTGTTGAATCTGTAGCACGCTTGGTCATTAGCTTGTCTCTCTGTCTATCGACAAGCTGCCAGGGGATCACGTTATATGTAGACCATACATTTTCACTGTTATGCAGATGACACCACTCTAGATCTTTATCTTCTTAATATCAAGAAACAACAACTTCTTAAAAACTAAGTATCTGATTTTATCCTCTCTAGTGTGGCCACTTCCAGTGGGTGTAATAACAAACTTTAGAATCCGTCTTTAAACACAGAATCATAAAACTTAGCAAAACAAATTAAACTGATTCCACTGCCTACCTGCTGGTAAAGGTTCTCCCAGTAATCCTGTGTCATTAGTCGAAACAGAGAAAGGAAGGCCCAACCAAATGAGTCAAAGCTGGTGTAATCATAGTCTGGGTTCCTTCCCACTCTCACGCATAGGTACCCCTCTGGACACTGCCTGCAACAAACACAGAGTCTGTGAAGCTCTGAGGTAATCAAAGCTCTTTCGATTCATGGTGTAGAATAACATGTCATGCCAAAACAGTGCATCATAGAAGCCTTATATTCATTCTGTGTTGTGCCCAGTCTTCTAATGATCAAGGAATAAACTTACCCAGCCTCACTGCCATTGCCACAAAGCAATGGATCTTTTTTGCCTGGAAGGAAATAATAATTATCTGGTGGGAAGAGAGGGAAAGAAAGGTTTTATTATAGCGGTGAGAACTGTACTATACCTTGTACTGTGTATGATGTGTACATGACAAATAAAATAGTCAGTCACAGTCAGTGTTAAGAATATAGTAACACATTTTCCCTTTATACCAAAAAACAGTAGTATCTGTAATGTTGTTTCCAAGAAGAATCAATGTGTGACAAAGTCAAAGCAGAACAGAGGAATATGAATCCAACACTCACTCTTATCAAGCGAGTACTTAGACCAGTCCAAGCTTTCCTGTAGTGTGTTGTTCACTGGCCACCGTAGACACTTTTGCTTTAAATGACCCATAAACAACTGTAACCCTATGAGGGCAAAGACGCTTAAGCAGAAGATGGTGAGGATCATCACGTCAGAGAGCTTCTTCACTGACTGGAACAATGCACCAACAATGGTCTTCAGGCCTGCCAGATACAGTACCACCTTTTAGTCTACATAGTCATTTACAATAGTCTACACATGTACATTCATTCTTTCATTTTTGACAACTAACATGGCTGTTTATCAAAAGTAAATCCATCCATTGAATAGAGGAAAGTAACACGGGGAGTTACAATTATACAAGCCTGTGATGCTGCTGCACATGCAACAATCAATGGGAGACACCCTTTCCAGAGATTATGTGATATTTTGCATCCATTAATATTTACAAGCAAAGCAAATGGCACTCAAGAATAGTCAATTCAGAAATGTCCGTGCAAAAAGACAAAGCAGGTTGTTCAAAAGGCATAAGCAAATGGCACAGATCTCACAGAGTAACATGCAAACTACTCCTTCCCTGTTGATCCCAAGGAAGGATTTTTACTGACTCCTGATTTCAGTGGCTCCCATTTCAACAAGGTCTGACCTGGGATACCCAGGTTGGTTTTTAGAGTACTTAAACAACTTTATGATATACCTGTGTTAAAGAGGTGGACAGGTGGGGGTTACAGAGCATCCCTGCATGCATACATGTCAAGACAATTGGTGGAGGAGAGGTAACTGCAGAAGAAGAAGGGAGGTTGATGTGCAGCATGCAAGAGGCGAACTTCCGTGTGCTCACTCCCCCTGCTTACCTGGGATAACTGAAATAGCTTTGAAAGCTCTCAGAACTCTGAATGTGCGAAGAGCTGAAAGATTGCCTAGGTTTACAAACTCTGTTACACACCTGCAGAGAAACTTAAAATTACTGTAGTGCACAACAATACATGTCACACACATTAAAGCCAACAAGCCTAGTGTGGATAGATACACTAAAAAACTACACTGTAGTCCATACAGAATCAGGTGAAGAACCAGTGTGAAAGATAAGACTGGTAATATTTCATGTAACTAAGGCCAAAACCTGATAGAGCCTATTTCTTTGTACTGTAGTTTAAGAAATGTGTGCAAAAAACTACATTAGAAAATTTTAACAAACAAAAATTTTGAAGAATAGATATAGATATAGGTTTTGATATAGGGGCTTTTGGCTGCATTCCACAGATAGTGTAGGGAAATATGAAGATACTGAGAGATGTTCTAATGCATTATTAGTCTGGGATTGGCTGGCTGTAAGAAAATACAGAATAACACCAGCCTCATCCTTCAAGACCTAAAAATACATCTGATGACTCATGTTACAGATAAAAGTAATGATCAAATAATGATTGTTGCTTTTGCTGCCAAAAATGAAACCAGTAAATGACAAAACCTGTTGGTTCGAACTGTGCATACTATGATTGCTCGACTTCAAAGTACTTACGCCATAACAATGACGCAGAAATCCAGCCAGTTCCAGGGATCTCTTAGAAATGTGAACTTTCCTATACAGAACCCCCGAGCTAATATTTTAACAAGGGATTCAAAGGTATAGATTGCAGTGAATGTATACCTGTTGGAAAGGAAATATAGCTGTTACTGTACACGGTCTCTGCACATTGTGTGATATATCTGTGTTGCAGTACGCATATATGTGTAATTCATGGAGAACTTACTCAACATTCTTTGCCCAGTCAGGTGGTCGATCCAGTGTCATAAACACACAGTTGGTGAGGATGGTGCACATGATCACTAAACTGAACCATTTGCAGGCAGTTGTCAAGGAAGTCATTTATTCTAGTGTGGCACCGGCAGCTCTTTTGAATCATTTAATAATGTAACCTTGGTTTTTTAACAAATGGTGATCAGATATATGTCAAAATCACAATATTTAGTGTGAACTCAACATAAACATCATTAAACAAGTTATTTATGAGTCTTGCTATTGATACATGGCCATTAGCATTAACAGCTGCTTACTTGGTTTGGAGTTCACATTGAATTTAATTCCTTTACTTGCTAACCGCTGTGTCCAGGGGTAGGAAATCAATGCCAATGTTCACTCCAATTCTGTTTCTATTTCTATCACTAAATTTCTCCTACTTCTCATTGTTTTCCGATACTGAGTCACTCTAATTTTGTTTCTATTTCTGTCACTTCATTTCTCCTACTTCTCATTGCTTTCCGATACTGAGTCACTGTAGCACTAAGGCTGCCTGGGAGAAGCAGCACTGCTCAGAAGGCGCATTGTAACAGATTTTCTTGTAACATGATAATTGATGATGATGGCTGAAGCTCTGGGTGAGACTGGTGAGTAAACAGCTGGTACTAGTTGTTTACTATGGCTTTGCAGCAATAGCAAAACTTAAGAAAAGGTATTGAATGCTTATCGTATCATATCTTGATGAAAGGATATGAGTGTACAAAAATCCAAATTGATATTCTTCTAAGAAGGCTGAAGGGGCTCAAGAGGTACAAGGCAGGAGCGGCGTTGAAGCGGAAGATGACCTTTCCTTTGTTTAATACTATGAAAGTCTGGGAGGAAAAAGAGATATATGATATATATGAAATATTCTTATATCTATTGTGACTTTTATTTTACAGCACACCCATTTCAGTGTAGAGGCCACTAATCACATTTTGTATACTGCTGTTGAACCTCATCCAAATCCTTTTAACTGGCCCTGTCTCTCTGTCATTTAAGATTCAAAGCCTCTGGCCAGATGGCATCACACACCACAAGGATACAAGCATCTTTAGAGGTTTTTGACAAATATTGTCTATGTTTAAGATCAAATCAAATAATTTGTGTTTATCCTCTAAAACAGAAGTTCAGTGCTTGGTGTTGTTATGATGATCTAGAAAACTCTGCTCATTGACAAAAGATTTCCCTTGTCAAAATCAAATGGCTTTACATCATGATGAGACAAAAGGAAAACATGAACCGTGATTCATCTGATCGATCCAGTCTTTGAACTGAAACACCTACTTTCTGATTACAGTAGTAGGGATCCAGGTCCTCCAGGGGTATGGAGACCATGCCTTTAGGGATGTCCCCATACAGTAGAGGGAGTGATTTGCCTGCCTCCAGGTCGCGGCTGGGCTTGAGCTCATTGTCATCATCGCGTTTTTTCTTCTCGCCCTTGGGCTTCTTGGCGTTCTCCTCGGCAATCCTTCCCTCAATGGCTTTGAGGGACTCACGACTAAAGGGGTGGAAGCTGTCTGGACCTGGTGGTTCAAGCAGCTGCGCCATCTTTTCATCCTGCACCTTCAGCGTGAACAGGTAGCCTCCAACATGAGAAAGGCATGGGGAGGTCAGAACAGACAGGATGCTGACATTAAATATTATTCATCTGACAAGTAGTTGATCTCTGGCTAATTCTCATAATTGTCTTGCAGCAAATTGCCCAACAAACTACATGGACTGCTTCAAAGGGGGGAGAGAAAGGTGGATGTGGTTCACTTCTTTGGTCAGAGATCATCATCTCAGGAAGTGGCAGGCTATAATGAGCCTAGAGATGGCTGTCATACACATAAATTTCTGCCAGCTGTGGTAAAATTAGATCTAATTATCTGCTCCTCTGTAGGTAAAATTAAGATTTGACATGACAATGATCAATTCCAGGTAAGACTCTCGCTCTTCTCCTCCCTCCCTGAAAATGAAAAGAGCCCACTCTTCCCTAGGAGACTGAGACAGAGTGGTGGTGGGGGGGGGGAAGATCCATCCTACTAATAGGCCTGACTGGTATGATGTGTTAGCCAGACCTTTGCAGTATTAAATATGAATGCACTACAGACTGTACGGCATCTCTCCGGGTGCCCTGCCGCTGAGAGCTTTTTCCTGATCTGGATGTAATAGTGTAATAGAATACTTCCACACGCTGTGCTGTGATGCAAGAAATCAATCACAAACAAACTGATCAATCAACCGCCCTCAGCACTGAGTTGTACATGCATGTGATGTAATCGTAACAACAAACGGACATCTAACTACTGGGGGAAAAAAAAGGCTCAGAGGTTTAATACGTCTATCTACATGTTGTATTTTTTTAAATATCAGATAGAATATTTGGTTCACATTTATCAAAAACAACAGAGACAGGTGAGTTGAACTGAGACACATAAAATGAAAGATTGTTGCTGATTACCAATGGAATTGAATGAGGTATTGCTGAAAAAATCCTATCAAGCTGATGAGGACACTTCTCCAGTCGATTGCCTCTGTATGCACATCATTGGTGCCAACATCAGTGGACAGAAAGGGGACCAATGACTGAACTGCTGAGTTAGTCAAATGCACTGCATGAGCCTTTGCAAGTACAAAGCGTTGGTTACAAATATTTGCACCTGCTGTATTACTCATCTTGCCAAAACATTTCATTGTCACAGTAGTATGTCCAATAGTCACTAGTGAAGGAACTGTGCAAAGACTTAAGATGAAAAAGATTTTGTTAATATTTAAATGAGAGCTTCTTGAAGTCAACTCGTTTAAGAAAAAAATGTTTAAGAAAAGAGATGCTAGCATGTGTTTAAGTAACACAGTTTTAATGTATCTGTGTCACACAAACACTCTACTACAGCAATATGTGGTTTCTAACAACACATTTCACACATTGAAACTTCTACATAATCCGAAATAACATTTCCCATAAAATCCTGGTTACCGTGATTGTAATTTTACAGCTGAGTTTTTATTACAGTATCAGTTTCACTGGCTTTGAATGGGTTTCAATCTGTGATGGAGTGTTTTTCAAATATGCTCTCTTCTTCACGCCATGATATTGTTAATGGCGTATCTACTCTGCTGTTCTGTGGCCTTCATGAGTGAGAAACATCAACAGATCTTGTTGTGTATACACTATCATAACCCTTACAATACACCATATGCTGTTTTTGTAATGTATGGTGCAGTGGGTGCTATGGCCCATATCTTTCTTCTGCACACATTATGTGCCTCTGATTTGTAATAATCTTAAATTAAGTGAAAAACAACAGTCATCCCATGTTATTATACCTGCAACCAATAACTACTGAGGACTACAGTACAGCCATGGGTTATGGTAAAAAAAAAAAAATACAAAAAACAGTCTGACAACTTTCTGAAAATCAAATAAAAAAAACCTTGACCTGATGTTCACCCAACAAGGTCAACCTGCAGTGACCAACCTCTAGAGAGGTATGCATAATTCTGTCAATCCATTCTCAACTCACACACAGCTTGAGATATCAACTGGCACTTTGAAGCTTCAAATAGGCCCACTTCAATTTATCTGTAACCTGTCGGCATAATGACCTTGGACCGACTTCACCTAAAATGGTTTCCACCAACTGTCATTGGAACACAATGTCAACACATTCGCTTGTTATTTGCTATTCACATTACATTTAACTGTGTCCTGCTGATGAACAACTCACAACATGTCAAAGGAAGCTTGGCTTGAATATTTCATTACTCACCTCAAAACTTAAAAAAAACAAACTGTTTCTTGGTACTTAAATGACAGAGGAGATGTTTGTAGCACATTGTACTCCATTGCTTCAGGCTCCAAAATAAAACTGACTGAGCCAACACATGATAAAGCTGTTGATGACAACAAATATATGATTGATATATTGACAAAGCCAATTAAGAGCTGCAGTGATTAGTCAATTTGTCAACAGAAAATCAATTGGTAAGTATTTTGATATTTGATTAATGATTTCTGAGTGAATTCTTGTGTTCTGACTAATCCTTTTGGTCAAAACAAGAGGGGCAAACATTCTTCACCATCTACAAACTATTTGCGGATTAAACAACTGACTGATTAATGAAGAAAATAATCAACAAATAAGGTGATAATGAAATCCGTGGTTGCTGCCTTGAGAGTAAATCCACTACATGTCAGAGTAGAATAAGGCATGATAATTAAGTAATAATGCGCTGTGTTTCTTATAAAAGGCCTCCACTGCAGTCCCCCAAATCCTGAGCCCTTGTTCTGTGTCAGTAAGTAATCTAAAGTTAAGCTAGGTGTAATATGAGAAGGATCCATCCTGTCAGAACTAGTCAAATCAAATTGATGTCTTTCAAAGTTTGCAGTCATCACATGAGCGAGGGATTTCTGAAGGGCTGGTGTGGACGAGAAGAACAGTTGTGATGACACTTTTTCAATACACATAGGAGCTTGTGAGTATTGTTTTAAGATCACCTCAAAAAAGCAGCAATCTGTCCTTTAATGTGAGGTTTCACTTCTTGTTCACTCAAAGATATAAAGTACAGGGAAAGACTGCTGTAGCTCAGTTTTGGTCGACCTGCAGCTGTGATGTTGACTTGATGTTACAGTAACTCAAATGATCCAAGAGCACGACTGCAGTCTAGTGGGATGATATCCATCATTCAGTGGTATGGGAACAACATGTTCTTTCAACTTAAATGTACCTGTATGTACAGTGATCACACCTCAGTATTTGTGGGCTCCTCTGGGACCAACTCACTCACAGGTCTTAAGTGCTCACAGCTAATGCCTGCTGCTACCTTTTACAGACTAGAGGTTCGGGATTAGATCTTCCTCATCCTGGGCGTTGGCAGACAGCTGATGATACTGTATTTTTTTTTTATGTACAATCTGGGCTGCAGGCTGCACTGTGTGTGTGTGTGTGTTGTGTTGTGTTGTGTGTGTGTGTGTGTGTGTGTGTGTGTGTGTGTGTGTGTGTGTGTGTGTGTGTACAGTCTGGCTAGAAAGCAAACAAGGGAGGAAGATCTCTAATTGAGAACAATCTAATAATGATGTTGACAATCATGCGAACAGGAAGTCATCTAAGATGGAGTGTGGGCTAATAATTGCTGCCATGCCCATTAACTCCTGTAATATATTGTAGCCCATGATTTGCACTCTAGCCTCTGCCCATATGAACTGCAAGAGATCAATCACTTTTTTTTTTCCATACACATCTTCCAACACTTACATTAACAATACGGAACATTTAACATTATGGGAAAATGACAGAAAGGATTCATCAAATTGTCATAAGTAAGAAATCAATAAGCACCAACATATTATACAGATAGATAGATAGATAGATAGATAGATAGATAGATAGATAGATAGATAGATAAATAGATAAATAGATAGATAGATAGATAGGATTTTAAGCAAAACTAGAAGTTTGGTTTTCACAGCTACAAACTATCTTTTTCACATTTAAACCGACGGTTTGATTATCATCCACCAAGAATGAAGAGTTGTATCTGAGAAGAACAAGAAGCTCAAATACAACTTTAAAAGGGTCTGCTCCACTCACCATCAGTTTTCCATCCTCGACAGGTAAACAACACCGTGGCCTAACTTCAGTGCGGAATTAAATGTTGTTTGAAATAAATCGCACGACGACGTTTGACGCTAGTCCCGGCGCAGAACTGTTAATTTCCACGATTTCAACAGGAAAACCCAGAGAGAGAGAGAGAGGGAGAGAGAGAGAGAGAGAGAGAGTTTCAACCGCCCCACCGCGCGGTAGAGTCAGAGAAGTGTGCTGCTGTGCTTCCGGATGTCCAAGGGGGGCAAGTGAGTGCAGAGATGTTGTGGTGGGAATTATGGTGCGTAATTGTCGGGATGTAGCCTATGCAATCTGGCATATATCAGCAACTAAAAGCTAAAGCCGCATAATCAGACTGAGCTCTGAAACTCTGTGTGTGGGTTCAGTGGAGACACAAAAGTTTATGGGAGGCTGCACATCACATCAAGTACACAAACTGAGAAACTGTCCTGAAATCAGCGCGAAAACAACACAAGAAGAAACACATCAAAGAATGCAGAACAAGCAACTCGTGCTGTTTTCATACAGCCTCGATGTTTTGCATATGGATAGTAACATCTCTACAAAGTTGATGGGTGACGTGCCCTGTCAGTCAGTCACTGTGACTTTAACGCCCCCTGGTGGATACAGACAGCATTAAAAGCGACGAGGATCTACAAGGATCAAAGGCCTATGGCCCAGAAGTATCAAAGTGTACACAATTATATCAAAAATAACGCAAAACTTTGAAATATGATACAAGTAGTGTGTGACAGTTTTCAAAAAATGATGCACTTTTTCCCTTGCTGAACTCGAACAGATGAAATTTAAAATAATAATAATTAATAGATAAACAAATAAATAAACAAACAAATAAATGAAAACTACAGGTGGCCCAAACACTTCTGTTTCGTGCTCTGAGATAAGGAGGGAAACCAAACAGTGTACATAACTAAGCATTTCCAAGCCAGACCACACAGAGGATAGATAGATAGATAGACAGACAGACAGACAGACAGACAGACAGACAGACAGACAGACAGACAGACAGACAGACAGACAGACAGATAGATAGATAGATAGATAGATAGATAGATAGATAGATAGATAGATAGATAGATAGATAGATAGATAGATAGATAGATAGATAGATAGATAGATAGATAGATAGATAGATAGATATAGAATACAGGTAGATATAGAAACATGTAGATTTTAGATAATAGCATTTATTCATGTAGGTTTTTGTAAGCAATTAGGCCTCCATTTATGAAGCATTCATACCTGCAAGTTGTGAGCAAACAGATACTGACAGTTATATCAGTGGGTGCAGTCACATCCGAACTTGGTCAAACTATAACACAAAAGTGTTACTCCTAATAAGACTTAACCCCCCAAAATAAATGAAGCAGTATTTCAGACAATGTCAAAAACCACATATATACCTTTGGCTTTGTGTAGTTTAGCCTGTATGATTATATGTTATAAAAAATATCTATTTCCTGTCATATTTTTATTCTAATGTGGTATGTTTTCTCTGCAACATCAAGAAAAACAGGAACCTTTGACCTAAATCTATAAAAACAAATTCCCAAAACTTTCCATCTGCTCCCTTATTCTTTAATCATTTCCATGGCTACACAAAAGCCTCTTTTTAAACAGTCAGCTTTACAGAATAATCCTTTGATAAATCCTTTGATTCCAAATTTCCTTGCATGTGTCTATACATATTTTGGCATCAAATGCAGTGCGACCTACTGCCGAGAGATTAGGCGACTCAACAGAGTATTTAAATTAGCCTATCGGTTTTAGACTCCTGAGAAAGTGAGCGTCACAATTTACTCTCAGTCGCAGCAGTACAATGTAGATAAGTTTCACCGACCAGAGGGCGCTGTTGAGGTTTTTCAAAAGGCTTTAGTTGAGTGAAATTGACAATTGTTTTTTTTTTTTTTTTTTACAGACTTAACCAAATTGATGTGAGAGGAGAGTTCAACTCTGAGGAGACGAGAGGACCCAAACCAGCGACTCGCAGGTCCTCGACATGGCTCAGCAGGTATGGCCTGTGCATATAAAAGTATGCTGATGTTGTTGTACCATTTCAATAGCACAGTGATACGTCGTTGTTTTGTTTCTTTGTTATGCATGTGCATTGCTTTCGTATTTTCCAGCTTGACAATGAAGAAGGGACCGAATTACTTACTCCTCCACAAAAAGTTGCAGGAGGAGGATCAATGACATCTGCGTCTTTCAATTTTATTAATTCAATCATAGGATCAGGAATCATAGGTAGGTTAAATATTCACTTCATGATAGCCCCCATAACCAAAACAGTTCAATTTCAAGTGAACGGTAGTTAAAGATTTCAAGCTTTATCTTATTGATTATTTAACCTATTGAGTTCAATAATCAGTTGCAGTCACCCATTTTTGTGCAACAAGGAGACGCTTTCATACCGTTAGAGCCCTGCAGTGGTAGACCCTCCGTATCATATGACTAGCGCCTGTTATCCCCCCACCCCACCCCCCTAATATTTCTCCAACAGTAGCACGTGATCACCTCTGCCACAGCAATTGATTTTAACCCTGTAATACTTTTTGTGTTTAACGTTACAATACAATTATTTCTTATAATTATTTATAAAAATGTTACAATGACTCTATAGGCCAAAAAAAACAGTGTGTAAATGAATTAGGAGCACCTTTACTTTAAAGTGTCTAGTTAAGATATCTCCTCAGAGTTGGCAATTCATAGTAATTTGTGGCCAGGAAGGCAGATCACTAAATGTCATTTTGTTTGTTTCACCGACGGACAATCATATGTAGGAAACATGACAAAGCGAGCACGGAACGGTACACCTGGAGTTTATATTAAATGTGAATGTTAATGTGAAATGAAACATGTAACAGCAAAGTCAATATGCTGATCAGTTTCCAAAAGTAAATCACAGAGCGTGGCAGTATCATTTTACTCAGTCTACTATGATGATGTGTTAAATATGTGCTCATCTCCTAATGTGCAATTGTTGCATTTTTAACATCTTTGATTTCCCCTCCACATTCCCCAGCTGCAGCAGTATATCTTTTTTTTCTCCCTTTTATCTAACCAGGTTTACCATATGCACTGAACCAGGCAGGACTGCCCCTTGGGATCCTGCTTTTGATAGTTGTTGCGTATATTACAGGTGAGTACAGGGAGAAACATGTTTTACTATGAAAATGGAAACGTGGATATCATTAACATTATATTTGCATTTCATGGCAGACTACTCTATCATCTTATTAATCAAAGGAGGGAACCTGTCAGGGACAAACAGTTATCAGTCACTGGTGAAAAGCACTTTTGGTTTACCCGGATTTCTTATTCTATCTGGACTGCAGTTCCTTTATCCTTTCATCGGTAAGCTATTCAAAGTAGAGTTGAGTATTATAACATTACATAGTCATGTGTTATTATGTCTAATGGCTAATGTGGCCTGTAAAGCCACTGTGTTTGCTCTGTGCTTATCAGTGATGTTGTTTTCTTCTCCAGCTATGATAAGCTACAACATCACAACAGGTGACACGATGACCAAAGTATTTCAGCGAATACCAGGAGGTATGCTGCTTATGGTCTATTCCACATCCAATAATAGCCTTAAATAAGCTGCAAAGCTCCTATATATATATATATATATATGTATTTTTTTTTTTTAAAGTGCTGTCTTGATTTATATGTTGTGATATCTTATATTTGCAGTTGGTCCAGGTCACATACTTGCGGAGCGTCATTTTGTGATCTTGCTTTCAACCGTTGTATTCACACTGCCTCTCTCACTTTATCGAAACATAGAGAAACTTGGGAAGGTAATGCTGCTCATTAAACATTTGTCAATGTATTCTGGTTATTTGAAAAAAAACCTGCCTGTTAAACATCCATGTATGTTGCCAGGTGTCCCTTCTGTCAATGGTGCTGACACTTATCATCCTCGTCATTGTAATCATCAGGGCAGCTACCTTTGGACCCCAAATGTATGATTCTGCAATTTGCTAATGCATTGTGGTTTTGGTTTAAATATTTCCATGGGGTTCTTTTCTAATGAATACCCACTAACATGCCATTATAGAAACATAGAAACATAATCATGTTTTTTTCCTATGTTCCTTGATGACTAAATATAAATATCACTCTCTAGCCCCCCCACAGATAATTCATGGGCATTTGCAAAGTGGAATGCAATTCAGGCAGTTGGTGTAATGTCTTTTGGTGAGTTCGTCTGACTGATGCTGATGCTATTGATCAAGAGGCCTGTTATTTTAAAGGGGAACTATGTAAGTCCGGTCGCTTTTCTGCTGTTTTGCTAACCCTTGTCCTGGCCATGTGCATTTTCAATGAAGCCGGCGAGAAGTCAATCAGTAGAGTGGTAGATAACATTCTAAATTCTACAACACCGGTCCAATATTTAGGCTATTGTGTTCAGACACTACATAGTGTTGCTTTAAAGCCATGTGCCTGGTAGCTTCTGCTCCCTAGTGGCCAAAACAAACCCCTGCAGCTGTAATCTAATGTCTTTAAATTGATCCTGTCAAAGACTCAAAGCCTATATCTTCAATGCAGTGGGTTGCCAAGTCAGCATAAAACATGCAATGCAACATGACTGTAAGAAAATCAAGGCTATTAATTTAGTAAGATCACTGTCTAAATATTACTACGTCTTTTGCTAAATTGGTGCAAAGCATCTCTAACAACATCAGTTGTCATCACTGTATTATTGAGATTCTGTCCATCACTGCACTGAAGAGTAGAGAGCTGGGTTTTTTCCCAGCAGAGCAAGTGCTTTTACCTACATTGTGGTGAAAATTATGGCCCAGATTCAAGTGCCTTGATGGCAATAGCTACCATACTGGTACAAAGGAACCCATCAGGAAAATACAGAGCTGAATTGGCAACCTCTCAATCCCAAATGGAACTGATATGATAATAATATGATAAGTTACTATCAAACCCAAAGACATGGAATGTGTCAAAATATGGTATGTTCATCTAAACAGAGCAATAGTTTTAAATGTTTCTGTCTGATAGTACTTAATGTTCTGGCCCTTGTGTGTTTATCCCTTTAGCCTTTATATGCCACCACAACAGCTTTCTTATCTATGGTTCCTTGGAGCAGCCAACACTAGCCAACTGGTCTCGGGTCACCCACATCTCGGTTGGTTCTGCCCTAGTGTTTAGTGTTGCATTTGCTGTCGCTGGCTATACAACCTTCACCGGCTACACCCAAGGTAACAATATGAAATCTACTATAGATACTATGGCACATTTGGAGCTGTATGCATGTTTGCTTTAATTATTTTTTATAATACCACAAACATATTTTGATCTGAAATTTCCACATTTCAGGAGACATATTTGAGAATTACTGCAGAAATGATAACTTGGCAACATTTGGTCGCTTCTGTTTTGGCCTTAGTATAATAACCACATTTCCACTGGAGTGTTTTGTTACACGAGAGGTAAGTAATACTCTCTCAACCTCAGACCTTAAACATTAACATATGTGAGTGTTATTCAGAGACCTCAAGCCAGAGACATGGCTTTGTTAACAAAATGAACAAAAAAGAAAGCGTGGCACTTTTCACCCAGTTGCTCCTGCAGAGCTAACAGCACAACAGTGTCAGATTAGAGGCTAGTCACCAGGTCCTCATCATGAGTTTGTGTTAGCTTTTCTCACTGTGCAAATGAAATGCTAATTGGGGTTATTTTTACAGTTGAGTTACAGTTATGCAGTTGAGGAGCAATTCATTTTCATATTGTTTGCCCTCTCAGGTGGTATCCAATGTCGTATGCAGTCGGGAACTTTCAAAAACTGAACATGTGGCCATAACCTTGCTCATAGTAGGAGTTTGCACATCGATATCTTTGGGCTATGACTGTCTTGGAGTTGTTTTGGAACTGAATGTAAGCCAAACCCACTCAACTGATCTGTGTTTGCATGTGTTCATTTATCTATGTTGATTTAGTGTTTGTTTTATCTAACTGGTATTTTCATCTATTATCCAGGGTGTTCTGAGCGCCACTCCTCTCATCTTCATCATTCCATCAGCGTGCTTCCTCAAACTCTCCCCTGGCCGCTGGTTCCAGGTTGAAAAGCTGATACCCACCATCTTGATAGTAATTGGCTTATTTGTCATGATCACAGGGCTGATCATGACTGGCCTCTACCCTCAGGACTGTTCACATGGAGTGGAGATGTTCTACTGTGCAGATGCCAATGTCTCAGGCACTGAACCACCTGTGTGAAAGGAACATTAGCCGGATAATTTTTCACAGTCCACCTTACACTGATAGTTTTGATCATTTGTTTTCCATTGTTTGAACTTGGCTGGTTAGTGACAATGAAGGGAAATCTTAATTCAACATTTATATTGTGCCGATACTTTTGATGTAGCGGTCTGGAGAAGCCCTTGTCTGTATCATAAAGTAGTGATTTTCCCAGAAACACTTGAGTCGATTGTGCAGATACTTGACCTCAGACCCATCAAACACCTTTAAGATGAGCTAGAATATCACCTGTGCACTGTGATCTTATTGGAAAGCATTAGTGCCCAAACTCACCAATAATCCAAATTCTGCAGGGAGCCTTTCCAGGACCGGTGCATTCATGTCCAGGCTTTTGGAAATCACATATAGAAGTAAAGCCAATAGTTTGTCATGTTTATTTGTCCACATATCCCATTTATATATATATAGGCCATATATTGTACAAGGAAATATTCAAATTGTAGTAAGTTCTCTATTTACTAGTTGTTCTTTTGTAATTTGTTGATGTTTCTTACTCTTACTATTTGTATAACACAGTGGAGGGAATTTGTCATTTTCCGCCACAGGGTGTCACTGTAGACAAATAAAACAGTTAATAAAAGGAAGTTCAAAACAACAGCACAGATGTCTTTTGGTAGGACTTATTCTACAATCGATTCACGTACTTCAAGACGTATTTATCAAGACGTGGTGGGTGTGGTAGGTCGCTGTGGTTGTGCGCTCTCGCCCCGATGTGAACCTGGACACGATACCGTCTTTCCAAATGCCTCCTCGGGATCCTGGAGGGAAGGTAAACTGGATCAGAGAGACGCCCCACTCCTCCAGCTCAGCCCTGACAGAGTGTGCTGGATGTGCAGAGGTAAAGTTGGCAGACTTTCGTTCGGCGTCCGGAGGGAAACGGTTTTGATATGCTCGGCTGCTCAGTTTAAAGAGAGGAGGAAAATACTACCTAAACTTCAGTGGAGGGGAGGGGGGTTGCGTTAAACGCGCAAAACACCGACTTTAAACGGAAATATGGATCGTGTATCCAAACATCTGTGAGTCCAAGTAACGTTGCCCTTGTGAAGACTGATGGAAGTTGACAACTGCCTCGAAGACCATCTGCATTCATGGTAAAGTATATTTTCTTAACACTTGAAGTCGTAAAACATTTTCTTAGTGAAAATAGCCTAGTATAAAAAAAACGGTTCATATGACTGAAGGACTGGTGACCTCATGTGGGATTCGCCCACATTTCAGTATTTCTGCGTTTGCATCACTTGGAAGCAGCAGGTCAGGTTAAGCTTTTACAACATGTGAACTGCTGCAAAAAAATGAACTGTGCTTTCTGTTTGTTTTTGACTAGTCCGAGGGATTTTGTTAAACCAATGAGCTTAGTCATGGATGATCACGGATCCCAGCCCCATCCACGGAGTTCTGGTCTGAGGTATGTAACTGTCATTTTCATTCCCAGCTGTCATTTCTGTGCATTGTATCTGCTGACGTTACAGAAATATTTATGTGACCCTATGGGGCCATATGGGTTTGATAGCCCTTTTGTTCTTTTAGAAATACTAATGATGACTGAATCATCCAGGAGCTGTTGTTTGGAAAATAGCATTTTAAAACAGATCAAGTATTAAAATGGGATGATAAGGTCTGGAAATGCAAGTGTTTGCATATTATGCTCTGTCCATACAGAAAGTGCCTCAACAACAACAACTGGAAGCAGGGAACTAGCTACCTCCTGACCAAACTATTTAAGCCATGAGCATAAAGCCGCCATTGAAAAATAATGCATCATATACCCAACTTTCAACTAACATTCCTTTCAATCAGTACATCTTAGCGAAGTCGCAGTTGTTGCAGACGCTTCGACCTTTGAACTCCCCTCATTTCCTGCTCTCAGAGTTTTACTGAGAAATTGCCATGACCATATGTAGAGGTCATGGGAAGTATTTTGCAGGCAAAACATTCTGCCTCCTGTGTCTCTCTGATGAGCCTGATGTGTCTTTTGCTTATGGAAATCATGCATTCACTCGGCTTGAAACTGATATTCTTTAAAATACTGACTTGTCATGCCCAAAAGTCAGAGAAAATCACTGTAAAAAGTGATGAGAGTAAATGACATGATGGAATTTCCCATCAGTTTTGGTTCAGGGATTTAGAGATGATGTCAGCTGCCTGTATTCCAGTGGTTGGAGTCATTAAAAAAAGGGGAGTGAGTTTCCAGAGCATTTTTTTTCTTCACAGAGTATCTACTCACTCCTTTGGCATTAAGGGGCGATCTGTCGAGTTTTTGAGATTTAAATTAGAGGTGAGAATTTGAACCTTTGATACTTTCCAATCCAGTATTCCATGCTAGCTAAGTTTCCAGTCCTGCCCTGCATACTGTAATTTCCCTTTTTGCAAAAATAGCATTCAAGCACATCGTATAGCTGCACTTAACCTAGAAAAAAAATCACCCTCTTGGTGTGACTTGTGTTCATATTTCATAAGTATTTTGTAATCTGGGAGCACAGCCACACTCCTTGGCAATGAGGAGCAGCAGACTACCTAAATCTCTCTGTGGTTTGACTGTTATTTGGAAAAATAAATCACTCTCTTCCATAAGCTGCTGGGGTGTGGGTGAAGACACATGTTCTCTGTCTTATTTGTGGCTTCTTGTATTTGGAGCCAACAGACCTGCTGCCTTTCACGTTTTCAAATGCAGTCATATGTGAAGATTTCATATGACCCCCAAAGCTACGCTACATTTGCAATCCAAACACTGACCTTGCCAGAATCAGTCTGGGCGGGCTGTTCTTCAACCACTGATGCTGCTTGCGCTCCAGCACACATACTATATTATTTAACGCAGTCTTAACAACATCACTGAGTATGGTTTCTTTCTTGTTTTACTCTCAGGGAGGGTTAGTTCAAAACGAATTTCAGCAAACCTTTGTTTTGCTTATTTTTGGACATGTTAAAGGCGCATATTCATCCATTCCTTTCTACTCTAACAGTACGCTGCTTGGAACTTGGAGCTCTGCTAATTGGACACACCTTAAACCATGATCTCACATGGCTGGCTTTCCTCAGGGCAGAATGTGGAATTAGTTAAGGTATTGTGAATCCCCACAGCTGTTTCCTGACATGCAGGCAGTCCAAGGGCACAGCTGCTCACATGAGTCCACAGATGAAAATCGTGGCAAGATTGACTGGTCAGACCGAGATAGATGACGAGGGTTGGGCACATGGAGTCAAAACACAGTGACTACAGTCAGTGGTGAACAAATCACAGGGTCTTGAGTGGACAGAGGCACATTACAATATTTTCTCATGGAAGTTATGTTCAGAGACAACAAGACTGTCTTCATTCAGGAAACCCTGTAATTCTACAGTATGCTGCCCTCAGAAAGCCCACACAGATCATCTGTGGTCCAAAAAGCAAGATAAAGGATGTCATTCAAAGATACCCACCCACTAGATGCAATAAAGAGAGAGGAAAATCAGCATTAAGGCCCAGCAAGCTTGTCCTGCTAATGAGCTGATGTGTCTTTGAATACTGGGACATTTGGGTGCTTTCTTTCTCACATGCCAAAACAGACAAAATGGCAAAGAACCAGAGAACAGGGAAGAATGGGTTGTCTTTGTTATCACTCTGATGCCAACGCATTGACCGTAAATACCAGTGAAGATTCTCAGTGGACAGTTATGAACGCAATGAAACACAGTTTGTTGGTCATTATAGCATTTTTTTCTTTTTATGCCTTGAGTAGACATTATGATTGCATATTTATATGATAGCGATGTGGTGCACAGCAGCCTATTCACAGATTTGCTCCACAGACCCTGTCTGTACACCGGCTAAATAGAATGGAAGTCTTGGCCCCTCTTTGTTTCTGTCTTCCAGGGCATAACAGTTGGATGCCTCCCACTCTCAGCCTGTGTAATACGACCTAACATGAATAAGTCCTTTGTGCGTTCTCAATAGGAACTTTTATTTATCTCCAATAACATTCAAACATTTTATGTGACAATGGCACAAATCTCTTTGATTTGCTTGACCTTTATTATCAGTGTTTGTCTTGTTCAGATGAGATAATGTATGTGTGTGTGTTGATGTGGCCCAAGCCAGTCCTGTCTGGTATTGGTCACATTTCCTAAAATTCTGTTTTAGTAAGGCTGCGAGAAGTTTTCGAGAGATAATCCAATGAAAAGTCATGGAGCCAACTTTAACCATATTACAATCAGAAACGATGGATGTAAAAATGGAAAATTGCACACCATAAAATGGTTCACTAGGTGGCTCCATCTCAGTTTGTATGTTCATACTGTTGTATCCACCCAGATGTTTGTGCACATGGGTATTGGAGCACTAGCTGTGGGGTATGAAGTGATATAGTGAGGCTTCGACATCATCATCTTCTTCTCTACAACTTAGCAAGCTAATGAAGGGACACAAACAAACAGCAGCCAGCTGTTTCAGTGGGCACATTCACACTGACAGGAAGCACTGGAGAGTGAAGGAAGCAGAGCAACTTAGTGAAGTTCCGGTCACTTTGTTTCTATTATGTACAGCGCCTCTGAGGTGCTGCTTGTTGTTGACATTCAAGTGGTTGATGGAAAAGTGCAAAAGCTCCTTCTCTGACCATGACTCTGACTAAGCAGGATGGTTGTGTTGTTCTTGCCTTGAGATCGCATGTGAGCGGTGGGTGTAACCCTGCTGACATTAAGATAAAATGTGGAATTTTTCTTTCAGTGTTCCAGATCTCGAGGTCTCAAGGTTTGTGCAACACTGAATATGCTGTTTACACCATTAGCAGTGAAATAAGACACTGCATGTGTCTGTTTTAGCGCAGAATCTCTGTGTGCATACTCACTTTAGAAACCTCAGTTCATGTGATCCGCAAAAGAGGGAAAGCATGCTGGTTTGCCTTTGAAAGATGCCCCACCATGGACAATGACACATTGTTTCAGATGAAGGAACACAGTGTGATAGATGTAATTATGACTGAAGGTTGGGTGGTGGGGGGTTTCTTTCTCACTGAACCATTTTATCTATGTTGGTGGTTAGAGGAGTAATTACATTTTCTGTACATTATTCAGGTTACATACGACTGTTTATGAGTATCTGGAAAAAAGAAGACATTGAAATTTGCAGAAACTGAAACACACACACATGTTCTCTCTATTGTCTCACATGTTTTTATCTTTTCAAAACCAAAGTTTATTTCAGTGCACTGTTTACACTAGGGATAGTTGAGTTGCTCTGAGATAAGGTGAGGGTAATGTCCCATAGCAGGCCCCAGTTTACAGGCTAGAGTGATATTGAAGGGGGGCGGGGGGGGTTTCAGACAACTGAGAGATTATGCCATCTAATCTTAAATCTCATTACCTAACTGGCTGGCAGACATAGTGGACTGCTAGTTTATGGCTGCTAGTGGTAGTAGCTCTGTTTAACATATAGTGCAAGAGTGAGCACCACAGGGAGCTATAAGACTGAGTGAGAATGAGTCGGGTCATGAAAAACGCATATTACACACTGCATTGAGAAGCTAGTAATGTCACAAGATTGGTCCTACATAATGGTGTTAAGGATGCCCGCAGAGTTTGCGTTTAACCC
>OMNW01014556.1:0-22948 GCA_900303245.1 Selene dorsalis
AGTAAAGGAGCCTGGTAACTGAAGGCTCTACCTCCCAGTCTGTTTTTAGAGATACTGAGAGTCACTAACAGACCTGCGTTCTGGGAGCGAAGTGCTCTGGCGGGACAGTACGGAGTGATAAGGTCTTTCAGATATGACAGAGCTTTGTCATTAAGAGCCTTATAGGTAAGTAGAAGGATTTTGAAGTCTATTCTATATTCTACTGGAAGCCATAGGAGGGAAGTTAGAATGGGAGAGATGTGCTCTCTCTCACTAACTCCTGTCAATACCCCCGCTGCAGCGTTTTGGACCAGCTGGAGACTCTTTAGAGAGGTTTTTGGACATCCTGACAAGAGGGAGTTACAGTAGTCCAGCCTAGAGGTGATAAATGCGTGGACTAGTTTCTCAGCATCACTCTGAGAGAGGATATTCCTGATCTTAGCTATACTGCGCAGGTGAAAGAAGGCAGTCCTAGTCACATGCTTTATGTGGGAGCTGAAGGAAAGATCCTTGTCAAAAATGACTCCAAGGTTCCTCGCAGTAGTGCTTGAGTTCAGGGTGATGCCATCAAGAGTAGCAATCTGATTGGAAAATGTGTCCCTGAGATGTTTGGGTCCAAACACAATAACCCCTGTTTTGTCAGAGTTCAGTAGCAGGAAGTTAGAGGACATCCAGGATATGATATCTTTTAAACAATCTTGCAGATTGATGAGATGTGGTTACCTATATTTTTAAATGCTGATTTATTAACTGAAATCTGTCCATTAGATTGCAGCTTTCAATAGAACCTTCCTTACCTGATGATATTGGATTTTTTAAAGTCAGTAAATTGAAATCCTGTACTCCATCAGGTCCCCCACATCTGGTTGTAGTGTTGCACTACTGTTTCAGTTTCCCGGACTGACCTTACATTGTCTACAAGAACTTTCTGTATTTCACATAATGAGATATTTAATATTTATTACTAGCAGTATTAATCACTGACCTACAGGTTAACAAGTAAAATCTGGTTCAGTTTAAAAGAAGCCAAAGCCGATATCGTCAATTACCATCTATGAAAAAAGTTTAATCCAGTCCCCAGTTCACTCCTCTCCAAGTACATACACTATTTACAGTTAAATCATTAAACACCCAAGAGAAAATATAAAACAACTCAGTAAAATACATTTATTGACAAAAAAAGTTTTCTTAATCCATCCTTTTAATTTTACACACAAAAATATCAAAATACTTTACAGGGCTTTTAATCTGAATATTGTCAAATTCGTTTTGCTCAATTCTCTCAAACAAATACACTGTACAATGACAACGTGCATGTCCTTTTTAAACTTCAGTGCTCATTTCATTTCTTTTCTTTTTTTCAGGGAACAATGCATTTAAAATTATGCATAGTTGTTACTTGGTATTTAGCGATACATTTGAGAGATGTCACTGCATTTCATGCAATTCATATCCCCACAGGTAACTTGCTCTCCATCAAACCTCATTCAGAGCTAGGTGCTTAAATGTTTAACACAAAAAATACACAGTACGACATTCATAACATGGATTATCTTGGTTACCCAAACTTCAAAGCTTAAAAGAATGAATGTGTTTTCACACAAACATATTAAAGTATACAACTCGTATTCCAACAAAACTGAAAAAGGTACTAAAAACAATTTACAATTGGGCCCAAAGCGCCCCAGTGCAACATGGGAAAGAAACTGCTTCAGAAATCCTTCACACCACTCCTCAGTCAATCTCTTGGAGATGGTTGTGTGTCTGACCTTTGCCTCATCAAGGACATGCTTGGTAAAATGCAGACCTCCCATTCAGAGTCGTGTCAACCCATTGGCCAATGTCTTTATCAACATAATCAACGTTCTCCTCCTGGCATTGCTACAGTATAAATCACTGACTAGTGAGCTGCTTGAAGTTCCTTTCTGATGTCTACATTAGCTGCTAACAAAACAATCTAGCACTCAACATATCACATGTATGGGAGATCATGTTCAAGATTGCAAACAGAAATGACAAAATATTTCAAAAGGCCTATGACAATATTGTTAAAGAACACAGGAGAAAACCTGATATAATAATCCCTTACTAGAGGGCTGAAGATGAATGTGACAGTGGCCTTTGTTAGTACAACTGAGCCAAATGGAGGCATTACATGATAAAGTGGAGAAGAAGAAAAAGGAGGATGTCATAGTATCTACGTTGGTTGAACTCATGAATATGGGCTTAAGCCCGGGAGCAGTGACCAACAATAGCAACACTGGCAAATCACTGTCTCCTCAGTGCTGATAACAGCTAGACTATGTTTCATACACTACTGCAACAGCACTTTAATGGTTTACACGTTGGCCGTCCCCAGCCATCTTCCTACGACACCACTGTGCAGGCGTTCCTGTAACAGTTTCAATAAGTCCTTCTCTGTTTTCTGAAGCACAAAAAAACTAAAGAACATTGCATCTTAACACAAAAAATTACAATAGAAAATGATTTGATAATTCTGTTACCACTATACGCTTATTCACACATCTCAACTGTTGAAATCATCAGTCAGCTATCAAAAGTATAAATGGGTTTAGGGAGAGCGCTTTCATTTCTGTAACGTAGCCCTCCGCGAACCCAAGATAAAAAACACTATGAAAGAAAGACGCCAAGAGAGTAAGCCTTTGGGCTTGTGGTTTTCTCTGTAAATCTAGTATCATTAAGGCATTATCTATCCAGTATTGCTAAAAGAACAACTAGTTGGCGGACATGAAAAGAATATTCATGTATAAAAGTAACAAAAAAAGCTGACACTTGAGGACAGAGTGCAAAATACTCATAAATCAAAAACCTCTTAGTCCCTAGTGGCCTAGTAAGTACCAAGCGTCCTTTATAAGGTACTATGTTGATGGCTAATTTGCTGTGTTAGCTACTAACATGCAAAGTGCACACTTGTTTAGGAAAAACAATTAATTTCTTACTTACAATTTCCAAATGTTTGGTTTCATCTGCTTAATCTCGATAGCAACTGGAAGGATATAAAAGTCTTTAGAAACTCTTGTGGTCGTTTAGAATAAACCCTGGTGCTCAGCGTTCACGTGTTTGCCATTCTCTCGTGGACGGTGACACCATTTTGGACACATGGGTCATATACCATTTTTACATTTACAGGAATTAATACCTTAATAGTTAATACCAAGTTTTTTTGGTGGGCATTTATATCCAGTGAAGACGATTGTGGTAAAGAGTCAGCACAAAATGTCAACAATGGAGAATAGGTGGCTAAAAAGTCTGAGGTAATAACTAGCTTTAACTTGAAATGCCACTAACCACATTGAAAATGACAGTATATTTATCCTTTACATAATCAGAGGCTGCAACATATAGAGGAGCCAGATGAAGTTTAGGTGGGGTGAACACAAAGGGAAGACAAAATATCAAGGAAGACAGTTGAGGTCGCAAGAAAGGGCGGAAGTCTGATTCTCGCTGACTGAATGGAGACTCTGGTTCAAGCCACGGAGGGAAATTCATGAATGGTCAGTGCTTGATAAGTCAGAGGGAAAAAGACACACTCTGACCTTGAGTTCCCACTCACAAACTGAAAACCCACACAGCCCCTACAAGGCTGAGCGGGAAACTGCCGCCATCAACAACCTCATTGGTCTAACTAACAAATTAGTGCAATTTAAGAAGAGACCACTGAATCCATGCTCTCTGAAAGCTGCCTACACAAAAACCTATGAGAAGAACCTCTGATATAAAGAATTTCAAAACATGAAAACTTCACCATCCTGTTATACATTCATAAAAGAGGGCTTAAGAGAAAGATGACGGAGAAGAAAAGACGTTCACTAGTCTTGTGTGTTGACCTCAGTTCTTCAAGTGGGCGTGACGCCCAATGTCTTCATTTAAGCTGCTCCTGTGTTAATGAGGTGTCACCCATTCTTGTCTCCACCCTTTTCTCCTGCAGCCTGAAAACACAAGTATTGCTTGTTTCTATAATGTCTAAAAGTCCCAACATTACAGCATGACAGTCTGGAGCCATGGTGAGAAATCTTGCAGCGTTACTCACCCCGGGCTTGTGAAGTGCGTTGTCCTGCAGAGCAAAGAGGCCGCCTCCCTGGCTGCCCTGCAGGGGTGAGGCTGTGGCAGAGGACAGCAGGTTGGGTGACTGGGCGATCATGGGTGAGTTTGGGGTGGAGGTGAGCGCTCCCGTCAGTGTGAGGCGCTGTAGCTCCCTCTGTCTCTGCTGCTGCAGCATCTGGCACACCACCACCTGCTGCTCCTGGAGGAAGAGCAGCAGTAAGCTGTCAGTTCAGTGGACACTCGAGAAGGAATCTGAGCTCTCATTGTCACTATGTGAACCAGGAGTGGCGCAGACTCAGCCTGTAGCTGTATCACTAACAGTCTGTGAACTAACAGCTTTTTCTGCATTTCCTTCAGTCACTTCGAACCACAAACAAACTCTCAACTTCACAGAGACACAGTAAACAAATGAGCTTCTATATTTACCATGTGTCACAGTGCTTGACTAGCTGCAGTCCCATCGGACTCTGACTGGTTTGCAAGTCAAATAGGTGAATGAGTGGTCCAATGTCTGATATGCTGCTGCTGAAGACTCTGTATTGTTATCCTTGTATTTATTTTCAAAACCATTAGTTATTAACTGACAATGTATGGCAGCTTCCTCTTCTGAATAGTTAATATTACAGTATTACACTTCAAGATAACTTGATAACTCAGTGTCAAAGGTCTCCTGTGGGTCTGTGAAGCCCTTTGAGACCAATACTGTGATAAAAGCCAACACTAATCATCTTTTTATGACCTGTGTCACAGTCAACAGTTGTCACTAAGAGGTGAACATTACACTGACCACAGTCAGTGGTGGAATGCTCCAAATCAGCAAAATAAAGGAGACTGTGTGAGTATCTGTACAGTGTGAAGGCAGCTGAACAAAGGCAACAGGTGAGATTAAGACAAGGTGATAGAGAGATTGTCATTACAGGAGTGAAGTTCTGTGAGGTGAGGAACTGCTGCAGCTGCTGCTGTTGCTGCTGCTCGAGAAGAAGCTGCTTCTGCTGCTCTGACAGGAGAGAAGACCTGAAACCAAAAACAACAACTTAAGTACAGGACACAATTCATAACACACACACACACACACAACAGCAACAACCTCAGGTGTGAACCTAGTTCAAGAAAAATCTGACAGCTGCCTGACCTGTTGTCACATGTCAACAAAATATTACATTTACAAGTGGAATTCAAAAGCAGGCTGAGTACGTACGGGCTCACGCTCTTGGGAAGCTGGAAGCCCTGTGCTAGTGCCTGGGGGTTGAGAGGTGGAGGTTGGGGGCGCAGAGCAGGGAGTGTGGGCTGAGGGGCGTTCTGCACAGGAGACTGGATCACCCCGTTCAGACTTCCCAGCACACCGTTCATGTTTAGCTGAGGACTTCCTGCGAGAGACGCCATGAGCCCGCCGACCACCGGCAGAGAGGTGCCACCGGCCTGACTCATGGCCCCCAAACCGTCGCCCAGACCTCGACTCAAGCCGTTCAGCAGGGGCTGGTTGAAGGAGGCGGGGCTCTGCTGAGGGGGAGGAGTACTCTGGAAGGAAAGGGACGAGCTACTGCGGGACGGACTGCCAGAGTGGAGCTCCTGGAACGAAGGCACGAAAAGTCCGTTTCAGTTATGTAGCTGTCAACCCTTAGTGCTTCAGTTCAATCATTCATGTTACAGTCAAGTACACACTGGCACAAAAACAATTTTGTTAATTAGGGACACCCCGATTGATTGGTGCCTGGTCATAATTGGCCAATTTTCATTAAAAATACTTGATTGCTAGAGTGAGAGATTTATTGCTTCTAGAAAGAAAACTGATTGAGACGTCCCTAATTGTCCATATGCATTTACTGGTGTGAAACAGGGGTGTCAAACTCAATCACACGGGGGCCGACGTTTAAAACACGAAGTATGTCGCGGGCCTAACAGTACTGAAATTTATTGAACAGACTAAAACTGACAATGTTTTAATCAGACATATGAAGTTGAACAGCCAGCATACTGTCAATCTTCTCTATCAAAAATAAAATTAAAGAACCTCAGAGGAACTTTCACGTTTTGCCAGAATGAAGACTGCATTTCCCATGAGCTCTAGTGTGTATTGTGACGCTCATCTGGCTCACGTCAGGGCTCCAGACTAACTTTTTTGTGAGCAGTTTTAGAAGTGTGAGACAGACGTGCAGCACCAGGACTGCTGAGGTTAGTGACACCGAGCTGCTCCACCTGCCTCGGCTGTCTCTGGTGCTCAGAAGCTTCTTACTCTGTTTGTTTTCTGCGCGTAGTCAGTTGCAGTGAATCGCTCTGTCTTTTGGAGGAAATACTGGGCGAGTCAACTACTAAATAATAACATCAAAATAACTACAAAGATAAAACGATTTATTTATCAAAAATGGACACACAAACAAGTGTGGGTAATGTAGATTGATCCACATTAATATGAGACTCTTTTATAACCAAGAGCAACCTTCATGGGGTATCTTTAAATAATAATATACTGAATGAAAATAACAAATAACTGTTTTCATTAACTGTGCTTTCAAGTGATATGAGAATAAACCAGACATGAACAAGCTGATGAAAACTGTATGTGACTTCAGAAAAGGGTGAAAAAATAGCAGAAGAAAAGACTTGTATTTAGCCTGGTTTTCTCATGCCAGATACATGTATGTTTGGGGTGCGGTCCTGAGCTGAGTGCAAGTGTGCATCAGTGAGACGACTTTACTTGTTTTGCCCATTCCTTGTCAACAGAGCAGCAGCTTGCCGCTTGTCAATCATGACCGTACAGTAGCTCTTTTCTCGCAAGCCACATAAAATTGTATTGCGGGCCAGATCTGGCCCCCCGGGCCTTGAGTTTGACATGTGAAAGATCAATGATCATCACTGTATTTAGACAACCGAAGTGTGTGATGTGTTCGAGGTAAGAAAGGATCTACATGTTCCCACCTCAGAGGAGGTAACAAAGGAGGTGTCATTCAGGAAGCAGCTTTTGGACAGGGGACTCTTATTGTTGCTCAGGGGGTCTAGGGAACAGAGAGGCACAAACACAGGGTGAAAAACTACATCATCCAGGTTTTACACAATTAGCATTTCCACATCAATTAGTTAGTTTCAACTAGAGTCTAATGAGTGTGAGAAAATAAATAATATACTGATGTGAATAGGTGGTAGATAAAAGTTGGACTGTTGGGAGGGAGAAGGAGGAGGATGGGGAAACACAGATGCTACATGACTCCATCCATATGAATCATGTGAATGTAGTTAGTAGAGGAATCTGACCTTGTGTGGACGACAGGAAGTTGATCTGAGCAGAGGCCTGTAAGGAGCTCTGAGCAGAGTGAACGTGCGGGAAGGACACGGCCAGCTCGGTGTTGAGCAGCTGCAGCCGCTCCTTCTTGGCCGTCAGGCTGAGGATCTGGTCCTGGAGCCGCTGGTTCTCCTGCTGAAGGGAGTGCAGCGACTGGAGCATTTCCACAACTAGAGGAGAACACAACATGTCACATTGTTTCATTATTATTACTGAATACATGGACATCTGCAATGTAGAGATTTGGCAAACAAGATGAAAAGTAGGTCAACACATTTTATTCAATCAGTTTTTATGCAAACACTGGAAATGTTTCCTGTCACTGGACACTGGTAGGAACAATTCCCACTACTTTACTGTATGAATGAAGTTGGATTAGTCACGGTTCAATCAATAATATACTGGGAGAGCTGCACAGAGCCAGTAACCTGCACTGAGCTTTCCTCTGGTTCACTCTTAAAAGGTCCTTGTACCCACACAGGTGTTTTCAATTACTGTGGCTGATGAGGCCCCTGCTCGGCCTCATGTTAACTCACACTGGAAAATCAAGTCACCAAACTGTAGCTGTGTCCTTCTGTTCTACCTTGTGCACTTTGTCTACTCTGAGCCATGTCAAGTATCAAATATGTGCATTGTGCACAGCCATTCTGACAAAGGAACACAGACATGAGGTGCCACAGCATGTGCACTGGTGTCTAAACCTACTGCAGCTCAGCTGTGGCCAAAGGTTTTGAGAATGACACAAATATTAATTTTCACAAAGTCTGCTGCCTCAGTTTTATTAGTGATCAGATGAATTGGAATTAACTTCAATGTCCCTCTTTGCCATGAAAATAAACTTAAGGAGAGAGGTTCAGTTGTTGTGAAGAAGGCTTCAGGGCACCCAAGAAAGTCCAGCAAGCACCAGGACCACCTCCTAAAGTTGACTGGGCTGTGGGACCAGGGCACCATCAGTGCAGAGCTGGCTCAGGAATGGCAGCAGGCAGGTGTGAGTGCATCTGCACACGCAGTGAAGACTTGTGTGTCAGGAAGGGCAGCAAAGAAGCCACTTCTCTCCAGGGACAGACTGATGCTCTGCAGAAGGTCCAGGGACTGGACTGCTGAGGACTGGGGTCAAGTCTTTTCTCTGATCAACCCACTTTCCCACTGTTTGGTGCATCCGCAGAAGAAAAGGTGAGTGCTAGCGTCAGTCCTGTGTCAGTAACACATCCTGACACCATTCATGTGTGGGGAGTGGGCTCACTCACAGTTTGGCCCCAAGAACACAGCCATGAATAAAGAATGGTACCAAACCATCCTCTGAGAGCAATGTAATTGCTAATGTAAATGTAACTGTCAGTAAAAGCACTGGACACTTATAAAATGCTTGTAATTATACCTCAGTATAATTTGGGCCACGGCTGTTCACTGTGTTGCTTGGAATGATCACTGTGAAACATTACAACAGTCAAATGTTGATTGACAGTCTCTGACCTCTCACTAAATATGACTCAACTATGTGAGGAACAGTCCTCAACAAGGTACAAGTCAAATAATTAAGCACAAGTGCACACGCATACACACACACTCTGTTCTGGATTATGAGCTTTATCAAGAGGAATATTAGTTCCACAGATGAACCATGGCTATGTTTGACTGGCAGATTGATTAAAATTCCATGATTCCACTTTACGTTTTGCACAGCATCAGTGTGTAGCAGTGACATCAGACCTGAGTGCCAAATTCAAAGCCATCCTCTAAATGCTTTCTAATTGCTTTTCTATGGAGCTGTCTGTGCAGCGTGCTCAGCATCACACACAGGGACAACAAACACAGCAGGAAACACTCATCAGCATGAAGTGGATTATACACAGTCTGGAGACGTCATGAAGCCTGGGAAAGAAACAAGGCCCCATGTCTGATTTTATCAGGTGCCAAGTAAGAAGATAATGGTAGACATTTGGGGTGTGTATTGACCAGAATCTGACCATACGATGCACAACACAATACAGGGGCAACGATGCAATATATTGCGACACTACAAGCAAGACCATATATTGTGATTTCTTTTCGTTTTTCGAGCCACAGACCTGTACTCTGGGGAGATCTCATTGTTCTGTTGGAGCAAAGGAGTCAGTGGTTGAATGACTGCTGCCAAGTAGCAGTCAGAGTTTTAAATGCAACACAAGAACTGAACCACTGCCCTGAACGACTGTATGTAAATTGTTAAGAAAAAAAATCGAAACAGGGCTTTTGATTATTGATACAGTATTGTGAAATGAATAATCGCGATATTTCAGTGTATGGATATTTTCTTACACCCCTGGTAGACTGGTTAGTAGTATGATGCAAAATGGAAGATTTGTGAGAGAGCTGTAACAACTGGCTCAGGCTAGATGATTCCACTGGCCAGTAAACATGGTCACCAACTCCTCTACTGTCCCTGACTTACATTAACACTGAACATAATGATGTGATGGTAAAGTTGACCTTTGACCACTGGCCATACAATGTCATCATTATTGTAATTTCTTCTTATTTTAATTATTATATGAATTCCTAACATACACACAAAAATGTATTTTGTGAGGTCAAAGTGACCTTTGAACACCAAATTCACATGAGTTTATTGAGTCCAAATAAATGTCTACGCTCACAGCTGTTGCCAGAGTCATGAAAAGAGCCATGGAATGATAAAGAAGAGACAGTGAAGTATCTGGCTCAGCAGAGTCTAGAAATAGATGGAGAGAGGAGAAACCCAACTACTGGAGCTGCAGTCACAGTAGTCGCAGGTAGCATGTCGTCCCACACTGGGCTATTTTTTTTGTCCCTTACTGCATCAGCTTCACAGGTTCATTCATCATCTCTACACAGCACCAGGCTGTGTTCCCACAGAGGCAGCTGCACAGCGCAGGTTAACAAGAAAACACCCAGGATTTTAAAATAAAAAACAAACAAACATGTTCTGTCATAACCCTTGAACCGTCTCGTCCCCATTAGTTTTATCCTGGAACCACGTGGGTACCACTAGAGCAATGAATGACTCACTGTTGACTCCCATCTCTCCGTTGCCATGTTTCTCCAGCAGCAGCTCGATGTGGGAGCTGGCTGGAGGGACGTTCTCAGGACGGGCTCTGACTCCTGTCCCTAACCCATCCCTCTGGTCGAACAGAAGAGGAAGACAGCTCATGGGAGACCTGCGAGCGGAGGAGAAAACAGTTGGACGTCAGAAAACAGAAATCGCCGCTGCAATTAAGTGGGAAACTGCCAACAAGACCTTGAGTCTGTGGTTTATATTTTTTTCTAATCCACTCACTGTGATAGATAACTAGCTGCCTCTTCCTGTTGTTTCCTGTTGCTGTTTGCTGAAATAGAAACTGATCTGATCACAGGATTGGCGTTTCATTTGATGGAGATAGTGAGACCACCTCACAAATGAGTGTATGTTTTCCTGCTCTACTTTGTCACTCAGCGTTTTCAGCAGTACTGGTAGACAGTGACAGTCACACAGGAACAAGATTGGATCAAAACCTATAATGAGGCTAATTTGCATAGGGTCAAATCTGCTTAAACTGTTGTTGAGCTGCTGTTAACAGCTGACATTATTGTGACCTATTTGCATTTGGTTGGGTCAGCCAGGCTCCCTCCTTTATCTCTTTGTCTCTGCTCACATAGACTTCATTAGTGTTGTCACTTCCAATTTAAAGAGGAACTATGCAGGACTTATAGGAGCTTAACTATGCTACATTTTTACCTTTATTAAACAGCTTCAGAGTAATAGTGATGGTTTAATAAATGACTTATAGCTTGTTACAGGGAGAATGGAGGCTTTCTGTCTTCCACCTGCGTCTCTTGGCTCAAAACCAACCTTGTAAGATCAGAGCCTCTGACCCGGTGTCCAGCTCTCATCTCTGCAGCACCACAACACAAACGCACCCCATAGCCCATATCGTATGGTTTATGACAGATAAGACTACACAAATATACATATCGTATATCCCACCACCACATGGATTGCTTTCTCGTCGGCTTCATTGCAAACAAATGCACATGGTCAGGAGGAGGAGGGTTAGTAAAACAGCAGAGAAGTGACCAGACCTGCATAGTTCCTCTGTGGCATCTTTAAAAAAACGTACACTTTTTTCCTTAAATACCCAAATTGAGCCCTCTCGTAAAAGTGCAAATAAGAATGTCATATATAAAGATTTTTTTTCACTTTCACGACATCAAATCTTTTAAGCAACTTCAGACCTAACCATAAATATAAAGTTTATTATTATTTTTTAATATTTGTTGTGTTTTTATGGCCTTTATGTCAGACGAAGCTCTGATTTTTTCAATGAGAAAAACACAAAATATGCAATATTTTCCAAAAATGAGGTGCAAAGTGGAATACTTCAGATGAAGTTATTACAGCCTTGAATATGTCAGTAATTAATAACAACATTGATTTTCATGCGTTATTATTTTTGGAGTGATGACAAAAACTTACATTTTTACCCTAATGGTCCTTCTCATATAAATGCAATAAAAATGTAATAAACACTTTTTTTTTTTTTTTACTTGGCATCAAATCTTTTCAAAAACTTCAGACCCAACTGTAGATATGAAGTTTTATATTATTTTTTTTAGAGAGCTTTGTACAGAGAGACCACACAAGTGGGAGAGAGGAGTCTGCTTATCAACAAAAGCACAAACAAAGCTTATATGGCCTTTGATGATGATCCAAACTTCACACACACAGACAAAATATTCTCTCCCCCACATTCACACCTCTCTATTGCACTGGTCCAACACACCAAGACCAGTTTTATGGTTTTTGTATTTTTTTATTGCTGTGCATGTTGCATGGAAAGATAAATATGCCTTAATTGCAAGTTTCAGTGGAGGCCTGGCTCTCTGTTGTTTAGGGGGGCTCTAATGGCTCAATAGGACCTAAAACCTATTTTCCGTTTATTTTGAAGAGAGAGGTTTAGATTTATTTGGTATTTACGGGAAAAACATTATAATATGTCGAGATTATACAGTATATCAAAAAATGTGTGTTTATAATGGGCCTGAAGGTAGATTCTGTACAGGGATAATGTATATCTCCTATTCAATACACCTTACAATAAAGGGGATCTAGAATTTTAAGAATAATCAAAAAACACACATCCTGTCCAAGTTTCATACAATTAGCTCTTAAACTGACCAAGATATTCAGAATCAAAAATATAACAATATCCCAAATACACACAAAGCCCAACTCGCCTTTTATAGTCATTCAGACTTTGCACACACACAGACTCACACACAGACAAGATATTTTCTCAACCACATTCCCACTTCTCTTTCACATCAATCCCAACACAACAAGAGCATTTTTATTGTGTTCAGCTTTTTTACTGCTGTGCATTTTGCAAGGTAAGAGAACCTGGCCTCTATTAAAACTTTGGTTTCAATAGAGGCCTGGTTCTATGGTGATTTGGAGGGGTCGACTGACCTAAAACCTTTTTTCCCTGTATTTTGAAGGGAGAGGCTTAGATTTATTAGGTATTCATGGAAACAGCATTATTATATGTCAAGATTACAGTATACCGAAAATATGTGGTTGTAATGGGAGTCAATTGGTCCAAGTTGGGCCCAAAGTTAAAACTTGTGTGCAAAACACGCATCTCCTATTCTACAGACTTTGCAAGAGTGGGGATCTGGAATATTAAAATCTATCATAAAAAACACATCCTGGCCAAGTTTCATCAAATGAGCCTTTAAACTGACCGAGATATTGAGGATCAAAAATGAAAAATGTACAGAGTTGGGTCCCTAGGTGCCACAAGGGTTAAGTTGTTACTTTCCTGCCTCTAAAATCCTAATTGCCACAGACTGATCTGTGCCTCTCCACATGGGGCATCACTGGTCACTGCCTTATATGGACAGTGACAGAGGTTTGTCCCAAAAAGTTGGTAAAATTACTTGTAGGTGCCTTAAAAAAAAAGAGAGAGAGAAAGGAAACAAACGTCTCTAAATCTAGTGATAAATGTGCCTGACAGAAACTGCCTCTTGACCAACCCAGTCCATGAGTCAATTAACATTAATTAACTCACTATGGTGTAACTTAATCACTCAGCTCTATCACTCACTTGGTGAGTTGCAGTACATCCAATAATACCAATAAAGATTTCAAAAATGAGACTCACTGTGAGGAAAGACTCTCTCTTGGCGAGTTCCCCTGACACGGAAAGCGACAGTCATCGAGGTCGGACTCTGAGGACAGAGACAGAGTGTTATGAGCTTTGCATGTGTGTGCATCTGTTTACTGAAATGGGTTAAAGTCAGGACTGTTGAAGCTCATAGAGCTGGCCGAACTGGGGACGTTGTTGTTGTTCAGAGCAAAAAGTGGACTGTTGCCTGCAAATTTGCAGAGGGAATTTGTATTAGTTTAACAGGAGGATCTTAGATCTTAGAAGTGAACCAAATTGCAAGGACTAATTTAAAACAAATGTGTATTTCTGATGTTGGTGTGAAAATCTGGAATTCTTTAACAGTGGACAAAAAAAGCTGTATAAATATTTTTCAGTTTGAGAAGATATATAAACAGATAACAGGGAAGTTACATATAAACATGTTGTAATGAAAAAGTTTTATTTATGAATTTTTTATGGATCAATGGATTTGAATGAACAAATAAAATGATTGGAAGGCAGTATTTTCATCATTAAAGCGCTGTATATGTTTTGCAATCATCATCATCATCACAACTTCACATAGCATTTTTTACTGTGCATGAGCTTCATCCAACAAATGTAGGAATATTGGAATCATCAGAGGAGCATAGTCAATGGTCCTTTGATGGTCTAAATGAAAATCTTTGAGATTGACCCCTCTGTCAGATTCTGTAAAAGCTGCATGAGAAACAGCTTTATTGCAGGAATTCATCTTATTCATCTTATACATATTTCAGTTTCTTGATGAATGCAGGTGAGCCATACGGTTCTCTACACTCTGTCTCCCTCTCACCTGGCAGTGAGGTCTGGGCTTGGCTCAGTAGTGGCGGCAGTGTTGGGGCTGTGGAGAGACAGCTGGCGAAAGGCTGAGTGGAGGTCAGGCTATAGGAGGTGCTGGATCCTGGATGGACCTATGACACAGAGATCACAGATCAACATCTGGCTGACAAAGAATCACATGAAAGATATGGACAGGACACTGGTAGAAAATGTCTTCTCATACAACATGCACACTTCTGGTTGTATCACCCAGTTACTTGGATGATAGAAGCTGCTCTGTCAGTCCCTCTACCTGTGAGTTGGCGACACTATTGACTGATGGAAGAGAGAGCGAAGAGACGTGGGATGAAAGGAGTCCTGAGGAAAGAGGGGTGCTACACATGCCCCCTCCCAGGGCCAAGGAGGTGCTGCACACTCCTCCACCCAGGGAGAGAGGGGTACTGCAGACACCCCCACCCAGTGTGAGAGGGTCCTTGAGACTGGAGTAGATACCTAAGAAACCAGAGGAATAAAGAAGAGGTCAAATATGTATTTCACGTGGATTCTATCTCAGAAATGACAAGACCCCCTAAAGCAAAGCACACATGTACAGAAACCTGAAAGTAGGGCAGGAAGTCTGTCACAGAGACATGTGCAGCGCTTTCAAAAAACCACTATCTGGGACAATATCTCTGCTTCACACAGACTAAAAAGATACTGAGAGTTAACCCACTTGTATGAAAAACAAACCATGAAATAGTATCTTTATTTGTCCTGATAGGCTTGAACCTCAGGTGGTTTGTCCTATTACATTCTGAGGTCTCGATGTACAGATTAGTTGCTGCTGACACTGCACGTGTGCAATGGAAATATTTCAACACTAAAAAGCTAGGGTGCAAACAGATAGCGATGCAGTTTCTTCTACACACACTTACTCTGACACACAGGAAGTTCGAGGGCTACCACATACACACACCCACTCACAAAGACTCACCGGAGACGAGCAGTGAGTTGCCACGGCCTGTGGAAAAACTGCCAGCAGAGGAGGAGGAAAAAGAAGACGAGCAAGAAGAAGAAGAAGTAGAGGAGGTGGTGGGAGGAGGTAGCGTGGATGGGAAGGCTGGGTGTGGGACGGAGGACGGGCTTGGGTAGAGCGAGGAGGTTAAGGCTGGAGGAGGAGGAGGAGGAGGAGGAGGTGCCGTGTGGTGATGGTGGTAGTGGAGCTCCTCTTCCCTCCTCTCTCGGTTCTTGCTGCCCCGGGGGCGCCCTGGACCGTGGCGGCTTTTCTTGTTGCCACGGTGCCTCCTCTCTCGTGGCAGCGGTGGAGGCGTGGCTTTGTCCTCCAAGTCGGCCTGCTCCAGGATGGGAGGCGTGCTCAGCTGGGGCGGCTTGCAGAGAGACTTGGAGGGTTTGTAGTCCCCCGAGGAGGAGATCTTGCGGATCTTACTGCTGCTGCCCAGCCCTGATGAGGAGGTGATGCGCATGATGGACCCAAAGGTGGAGATGGTGACCTTGTTCTCAAAAGGGCTGGAGTTGCTTTCTGACCTGTCGTGACCCTGTGATCCCATCAGAGGACCATCAGCAGGAGTCAGTGCTGGTGGTTTGTGGTATTTACTGTCCTCCTCCTCCTCGTCTTCCTCCTCCTCATCTTTGTCCTCCTCCTTATCGTCCTCCTCTTCGTCCTCGTCCTCCTGGACTGCTGGCCTCCTGTGACGCTCCTTGCGCTCCTCTCCACTGTGGTCGTCTCCTCCTCGGTCATGGTCACGCTCCAGGCGAGCCGAAGATGAGAACTGATGGAAATCCTGAGTAGAAGACAGGGAGCCGCCTGCAAGAGAAACACACACAGTGACATGAAGACAAACTCACTTTATGTTCGTTTTGTCTGCCACCACCTCTGGTTCACAACACAATCACACTAAAGGAGATACAATGAAAAACCCAAACAGGTGGAGTTAGACATGAGACAGGTTCATCAAGCAAAGGTCCATTTGAACTCAAGGGATTAAATTACTTCTCTAACAACAGCAGCAACAATAATAATTATTATGCTTATTTCAGGGGAAATGAAGAGATAGAATAAGTGATAACCCCACAGAATGATTTTGAAAAAGTGCATCTTCAAATTAAGTGTTTAATTTTAGTAAATGAAAATAAAAAGAGTAGTTTAATTTCCCCCATTTCTCCTTTTTTGTTGTTATCTCAACAACAATCTCAACAAATCCTAACGACTGAAAAGCTTGAACACTCCCTTTTCTCTCTCTTTCCCTCTTATATCCCACTTTCAACACTTTTTTGTTTTTATTGTTGTGTGTATCTCACGCTGACTCCAGTCACTGAGAGGCATCACATGATAGCAGCTACACAGGTCAAGACAAGCTGCACTGGTTGAAATGAAGATGTTCTGTCAAACTGTAATAATTCTCATGAGTTCTAGGTTATTCTGGGATAGTTGACATCTACCTGTGCTCTTCTTACCTGTGTTGAAGGGACTGGAGGAGCAGGAGGAGGAGGAGCAGCTCTTGCCAGTGCTTCCTGTCTTTTTGCTGCTGCGATGACCGTGACTGTGTGAGCTCAGCTTCTTGGACTTTCCCTCACTGTCCTTGCTGCTGTGGTGACTGGAGATCTGCACAGTTTGTCACAAGTCAGTCAGACACATTGACAGCTCTTTACAGTTGACTATGTGAAAGTGGACATTCCTTGTGAATATTCATGTCATTGTCTGTACCTTCTCTATGCTGCTGGTTGTCACAGGTGAGGTCAGGCTGTCAGAGGACTTCTTGTGGCGCTCCTTTTGCCGAATCTTGTCCTTATGACTCTGAAAACAAACACACACACAGTGTTCAGAGTCAAAGCATGTCCTACTAGAACACATTATCACTGTTCCAACATACACACTCAATTACGGTGGGGTGGAGTTTCATTAGAATTAGAAACATGTTATCATACTAGTGTTTATTCAATGTGATGCCATTTTAAAAACAGAACCAAAAAAATGTCAGTACCTTGAAAAGAAGACAATGAATCTGCCTGGATACTCCAAGCAAACCTTATGTAGATTTCTACAGGTAACAGTAACAGCTTACCTTCCTCTGTCTGTGGTGGTGATGTTTGTCCTGTGAAGGAGAGCTGGAGCGTCCCCTGGAATGACTGAAGGAGCTAGTTGTATTTTCATTGGAGCGCAACTTCTTCTGCTGTAAAAACCAAAACAAGAAACTAAGCATTATCTCATGATCAAAGAAAAGCTGCAGGGCAGTGGTGCTTTTTACACAGTGTTTTACTGCCCAGTAATTAACACTTAGCCAGTGTTTCATTTGAAGTTTTGATGTCCACAGGAAGATAAATTTTGGCCGCTGTAACAACAGGTTGATAAACCAATCAGACGAGAGGATCTGAGCCTCCCACCTGATTGGCTGACTATTTTTGAGAAATAAAAATCTTACAGACAAATTTCTGTAAAGTTTGATGATGGGTCCAGGTGGGCGGGGCTTGCATGACTGAGAATATGGGAGTAGTTGCTGCTTTGTTGTGACATCACAAAGTGACAGGAGTCGTGACAGCTTGTTTTAATGCTTATGCTTTGGTACCTTCACTGTATTAATATGAAACCTGGACCTACTTTACAATCAGTGAAGATATGGAAACCTTGCTTGATACAATATGGGACCTTTAAGAGAAGATTTTGGGGAACACATGCTTATGCCTGAGATTTCCCAAGACCAACAACACTTACACAGGTGTCTGTCCAGTAAATACACAGCTCCAGCCAAGCAGTAAACAATCTTGTCTTTGTCCAAAGGAAGCACTAAGTAAAGCTCACTAATTAATATGATACATCTTCTTGGTTTAAGCTGTATAATATGATTTTAATGTTTTACATGGTTATATGGTGGACTGTTCCTTGTCTGGACACACTGAAGGTGCCATCAGGTTACCAGGCAAACAATGTTACCAGGATCTCAGTGGCCATGACCATGAAATAGTCTGGTACAGTCTACAGGTAAGACTCAAAGACAAAGCAGGTTGTTTCCTGGTTTCACATTCACTTGACCAGGAGCGAGGATCTTCTCAGAGCTTTACCATTTTGTTGTAGTGATGCTTGCAGTAGCCACAGTATTTCACATTATCAGCCTCTGGGCCCTCCTCTTCACACAGCAGACCAGCCATCTGAGCACTGAGCACAGGGAGCACAGGGTCACACTCAGAGACACACACTCTGACAACAACACCTGGATCTCACCCAAGACAGGTGAGAGCTTTTGTCATGATCAAGGCAGGATGGATTAAGTGTCACATGTCTGCAGATACTAGTCTGTGTCAGTCTTCAGCCTAAATGCTCACAATCTGGACTGGGTGATACAATCAGCTCCAACATGAAGGGCAAATGAATGAATGAAGGGAAATGTAAAGAGAGGGGGAGTGAAGCAGACATGAGAAATACAGTAAATACAGGCATTTTTCACATCTTATCTATCAATCAATATAGAAAATAAGTTATGTGAATCTATCTGATCAGCCTCACAGTATTGTTAGTAACTGTAACACATGCCATTTGTTCACAGGTTAATACGACAGCAGAGTATTCAGTTCAGTCAATATTCCTGCTTCAGTTCTTTGATGATGATCAGGAACTGATGTTACTGAGCAGCTTCCTGTCACCCAAAAATATAACCGAGCTGTAGGTGACACATCTAACACACACCAAACTTCTCACTTACCAGGTGACGTGGAACGCCTGTCTGCAGCCCTGTCTGTTGCAGGTCATGCAGGCTCCGCAGGCAGCCTTGCTCTCCCTGCCATGGTCCTCACAGATGTAACAGGTCTGGTGGAGCAGCACAGAGCGGTACATGAGTAAACACAGACACATTCAAGTCCTGCGAGTAGGTGCTGGACCTGAAGATTAGCAACAAGCTTGTTAAAACCCTTGTTTGTGAGGCTCGGTTCAGTGTAGATGCACCAAAGCTAACTTCCTACATTCATATGAAAGTCACCTGTTATGATTTCAGTGTGTGTCCAGCCACAGCCACACTGTAAATGATTAAGAGGTTTTTCTTGTCAAGAGAGACAGATGGGTTTTCAAACAGAAGAGTGCCCTGCGCTTCCTGCTGTTACCCAGATGTTGTGAAAAAAAAGTTTACATCTAAGTGACTGTAGCTAAATCTGTATTCGTTTTCAGTAGAGAGATTTAATGTTTGTATTTTGATGCTACTAAAATGTTACATTTAGACAAAGGGAAAACATCTGGATCTGGATCCAGACATGCTAAAGCTGAGCCAAGATGCCTTTACTGGTTAGGGATAGGGTATATCTACATAGAAAAACTATCACAAAAAATAATAAAACAACAACTACAACATCAACTGACTCTTGGACTCTTCCGCTAAAAGAAAAGCTTAAAATTGATTTCCCTTCCTCACCTACTATACCCCTGGTCATATCTTTCTGCTTATTGTACAACAAAGAGGGCGCGAGGGCACACATGTGGACGCAGTGAAAGATTAATCATGCGTAGACAAGACTTTGATGATAATTGATTTTAGAGCTTGAGGCTGGAATTCAAACATCCTGTAAGCATCAAACTGTGTGAAACACATGTAAGCATACATAAACAGTCAAACATGTTGATGCACACACATACAGACACACAGAAACACACACACGTACACACACACAGCTTTTGTACTTCTTCATCAGCTTTTCCCCAGTCAGCAGGGTTGACTGGTGGGGGGCAGAAGAGGCCTAGCAACAGGTGCGGGACAAAGAAACAGCGGGCTCTTTACCTTTTCACTTGAGCCCCCTCTCTTTTGCTTTTTTCTCTCTGTTTCCCTCCATCTTTCTCTACTCACCACATCCCAGTCCTCTCTATTCCCCTGTGAGGATGACGGCTATGAAATGAAAGGCCGGAGACATTACTGCACCGGGAGTATAAAAAGGAAAAGTGGCTTCTCAAGTTTTCACTGTCCATTGTAGTGCTGTCTAGGAATGCAGGCAGCAAAATGTGGATGAATGGCTCTGACGGGGGAAAGCTGCATGCAATTTACTGTAGCTGACACTGTAATATGAAACCAGGCACTCAAACACTCCATGTGTACATTTATATGCAGGCATGCACACACACACACACACACACACACACATGCACGCACACACATACACAGATGTCAGCAACTGGCTGCTCAGTCCAATGAGTCCATACGTCATGTATTGATCTCTCTGTGATGAAGTGCTGTGGCTCATGCAGCACTACATGTGCTGTTCAGTACACACTCTGCCATCAAAGACAATGCAGAAAAAAACAAGTCACAAGTTAACTGACCTCTCATAACACCATAATGGTCTGAAACTAGTCTGTGGTTAAATGGTTGGATTTAGGAAGTGGAAATTAAAAGACAAGAACAGAATCATTTCAAAGTGTTTCTGAACTGAATGTGTCATCAGAAATGGGTTTACTCTGTTTTTCATGCTGGTTTTAACTGCATGTCAGGATTCAGTAGGAGATCCTCTTATCTGTGTCTTCATCAGTCAGTGACCACCATGTGTCAACACATCAGCTACTAGGGGTGAGAATCACCAGAGGCCCTGCAATACGTATTATCACAATACTTGTGTCTCGATGCATTATTGTGATATTAAAAATATTGCAATATGCTGCAATATGTTGTAATTTATTTGTTGTTTTTCAACAGCAAATGATGTCTCCGAATGAAAACTTTGTCAACATCTGTTTTTCTAAGAACATAAACTTCTCAGTCTGTTCGGATCGATACTTGGCGTCCATACATTAATTCAATATTGCCATGCAAAATATCACAATACTATGCTGTATCGGTTTTTTCCCCCACTGCTACCAGTAACCACTGTTCACTGAGATTATATGACTCAGTCAATTCATCACTTATTTGCAATGACTGTTTTCATAGGAAATAATATGGGCTTACGACTGAGTTCCATAAGCCATAAGTGATGTGTTCAAATCATGATTGGTTTTTGGTCTGATCACAGCTCCTCAGATGTAAAAGTCAGGAAGCAACATCTGGAAGATGAATGACTTCAGACTGAACATTTAAGTATTCAGAGTGTCAGTATGTCAGTGTGGTAGTTTGTGTTGAACTGTGGTTAATGGACTTATTTCTCCATCAACGTGCCTCATTCTGTCACTACTTCAACTGTAAATCTCTCATATTTCCCAGAATGACTTTCAACCACCTCCAGACACTGAGAATCATTCTGCCACACTCAGCTCTGGACTGTTAGTGACGTCAAGGTGGAGACAACAGTGGTGATGTGGAGTAAAACTCTTTTCCTGTTTCATGGGTTGTGCTGCCTCCCACATGTCCTGACACTGAGCTGGATCGTGGTTTGCTGAAGCTGCTGCTGCTGCTGGGTTTTTTTTCTCCTCTCATGGATTTCTCTCTGTTGGACTGTTGATGCTGATGGAAAAAGTTTTGTCTAAAACAAAGTCCCTGTTCTGATTTCTTATGGGCCTGTCCGCAACACCTATATTTACAGTAGTAAACAATACCTCCAATACTTTACTGCTTTACCTCTGAATATTCATTCTACAGGACAATCGCCAAAGAAATAAGACACATTTTCAAGATTTCCTCTGTCTTAACACAAACACCTGCACAAGTTGCAAAGACAGAATAGATAAACTGACCAAACACTGAAAGTTAATTTTGACCAGTGACAAATCAATCCTGTCTTTGATGTGTTTTAAAGCATCCTGATGTTTTGGTGCCAAGCCACAGGTGCTGCTGACTGCACTGTAAAATACTGCATGGCCACAACATGCCTGGGATGATCCCAGATAGGAACCTGTGTTTCCAGTCCATCTGTTATGTATCCAACAACATATTCAGAGTAAAAAAAAACAAAGTCTAAACTTCAGGTGAAGGAAAAAAAAGCTCCTTTCTCAGATAAGCAGAGCAGAAAGACTAACACACAAGAAGCAGCATGTCCTCAACTCCTCCATTTCAAAACAGGGCAGGACTTTGATGACATCTTGTTGTCCTTCAGTTGTGTAAAGATTTACTGCATGCTACAGGTCACGTTTTTTCCAGTCAACTGTGTGTGTGTGTGTGTGTGTTTGTGTACCTTGATGTATCTCTCATGCGGGACATACTGCAGGATAATGGGCTCCATGGTGAGGACATTGGCAAACTGCACCTCGGGGATGTAGAGTGCACACACAACATGGGCCCAGCCTGATGGAGAGATTGGCAGTGAGTCAGTGGCACGTTGTGGCTCTTTATCAGCAAAGTGCAAATCTCCAGCTCGTGTAGCCTCAGGTGAGAGGAGGGTAACGCTGACGCTTACCTCCGCTGTCTGTCCTCTTGAGGGCACCATCTTTGTGGGGGCACAGCTCACACCTCTGGAGCGGGACAGGAGAGCGTGTCATTAACCATATAACAGGTGAGGCAGGGAGGAAAAGTTGTGTTGTGTTGTGTTGTGTTGGCATACTGACCACACGCGCCGCCCTCTCCTGTGACTCACACTTCCGACAGAACCACGGACCGGTGGGCACCTGGACGATGCCGTAGCACGCTGAAAAACACACACACACACACACACACACACACACACACACACACACACACACACACACACACACACACACACACACACACAGGTCACTGAAGCTATTTCTTGTCATCACCACCTGCAGTTTATCAACACATGAATA
>OMNW01014558.1:0-12827 GCA_900303245.1 Selene dorsalis
CAGCACGTGACACCGATTATGGTCCCGTTGGTGTTGTTCAGGTTGTCCAGGATGTTGGCTTTCCTCTTCTCTGTACACAGCAGAACAGAGAGAGGGCGTTCATAAGAAAATGACCTGTGTCTCTATAAGATAAGATAATTATCACTATCACAAAACAAATTGTGTGATTTAAACTGTTACTGCCAACAGTTTCCTAGTTAAAGGGACAGTTCAAAATTCTGAATACACCCTAAAATAATATTACCTACTTTCTTCCCTGCTCAACTGGATTTAAGGATGTTTACACTCCAGCGGTCCAGTCAGTCTGTCTCTATCTAGTCTATCTTGCCCATAGTGTTACGTTCACCAGTCACATGATCGAGTCCTCATCCTTAAAAGCCTTTTCTCTTGTTACTGTCAAAGTGAACCAACCATTAGGTTCATTAGGTAACTTTTATGAAAACAAATTTCCTCTGGCTCCTCCTGAAACCCACTAACAGCATCAGCAAGACCAAAAACAAACCAATCAGGGCAAGTTGAGCCTCGGTCATCAAATACTGATGCTTTGGTGGCCAACCCGAAGTGTCTACGCATCTCCTGCACCTTTAAAGCATCTGACCTCTGTTTTTCTAGCCAAGTATCCATCGAACAGGTTTATGTCCAATCTGACCTCACAATTTACCAAATCATACTTGGACTATTGGACAAATACTTGGGCTTCTTGGCTCTAAACTGCAGTACAGGTCCTGTGCTCTTCCTTTTGTTCTATATCTTCTATATAATGTAATCACCAAGTTGATGTTCAGGAATATTTTACAGATTTCTTGTTTTATTTTAAGTCAGGTCCACTTAGAGACTTGGCTTTCAACCAACTTAACATTAGCTTAATTAACTGCCATTGATATTATAATTTCAGCCAGTAAAATCAGCTGTCACTGGCTAGAAACGAGAATCGTAGTCTGTTGTTGAAAAAGGACAAATTAAGTATAACATTGCTCATATGACTAATATTACTACTGAGTGGCAGCATAATCTGCCATTGTCATTATTATAAACTGCACAAGACACTTGACAGGCATAACAACTGTAACTGAAGGGGTGGGACTTGTAAATGCAGGGATGGTGTCCTTAGCAGCAGCTCACCAACCGTAGCTCACATGTAAAGATATCCCCACACAAATGGTCCTTATCATGTACAAGGCTAAGGCCGTGACCTTCATGAGGTATCAAACAGAACAAAAGGTCATATTGGGCGTCAGCTAGAGTCTATTTATCAGCAGAGAAACCACGGAAAGTAGCGCAGACTAACAGTGTGGAGAGGGGCAATCTGCGGGGAGATCTGTGACATTTAAATGCTGGATGAACTTGTAGCACAGCGCACTGAGCTTCAATGACAGTCGATGGTTACATTCAGAGATGTAAAGGAGAAGGGAATAAAACTTGACATTTTACCACTAATGAGGACAAATGTGGGCTCTGTGGTGGACCTATGCGGTACTAGAGCGGAGAGTAAGCAGAACAGGATGAGGAACATGGCCTCCTCTTGCTGAGATCTGCACATTTTCAAACACAGCTCAGACCGTAGGGTGGAAAGGTATCTCAGTCTGAGTGAAGAATTGGCTGTAGAGGATTTATTTAATTGATTCAATTTGTCATTGCCTCTGCTTAAAGCCTCAGAGAGTTACAGTACAACAGAAAAAAACTTTTCCGTCTGATTCAAAGAGCAGTGGTCGACTCCAGCTGTAGGTTTAGTGTAAAATTGAGAGAGAATGAGTGAGTGTGTGTGGAAACAAAGTAAAAGGCATGTTACCTACAAGCCAAGCACAACAATGTACATTAAAGGTCATCAAAAATACATTGCTCCGATTGATGTAGAAGGGCTCAGGGGAGCTACAATGTTGATCTATCCCATGTATTTGGATTACAGTGATGGGTCATGATAGATCGAGAGACAGAAGACTAATTAATTGGCAATGTAACGCAGAGGAAAAACTAGCTTATCCCCAGAGTCTTAACACGTCACAGATAATTACTGGAAAAGCATCATATGAAGATGCTGCATTGAGGAAATCTCAAGTCAGAGGTGTGGATAAATTATGGAGCTGCCAGTACTGTAGCAAAACACTGGGGATCAATGTATAGATCCAGTGGCTTTAAATTCTGAATGGAGAAGAAGAAATTGATGGGATCATAAGTATACACGAGTGCACAGGACCTCATTTGTCTCGAGGCACAGAAACAAAGGTAAGGTGAGGGCATCCTCAAAGACCAAAAAACAAAGCACAACATTTTCATGAGGGATCAGAACTCCAGCATCAGTCAGGACCAAGACTTGGATCTAAGGTTGAACTCAAACTGTCACATGTCTCACACAAGTCAGAAGACAATGGTGAGGGTTTTTATAATTTCAATAACATTTTTATTCATCAAAACATCTACTCATTATCAATAGATTTAACATTAGATGATAGAAATTATTAAACTTATCAAGCATAAAATCAGCATAAAATATTACATTCCTTAAAAGAAAATTAATCTGATGTGTTAAAGTAGGCCTTTTGGTCAGTTAGATTTTAAAAAAAAGGATAAATGGCAGAAAAACTAAAGAGTAGTGAATTGCAATAAATGCCTGATCAAAACTCAAATGGATGAGATTTTTACAGTCGACGGTTGTTGCTAGTTTGTAGTTGTCACTGGGGAAATAACGGTGCCCATAAACCTTGGCTGCGCTTGAAAAGTAAAACTAATCTCCTCTCCCACACACTATTTCTTGACCTTGATGGAAAACGTCATGAGGTCAAGGAAAGATGTGAAGGAGACTTCATAAGGACCCAGGAGAAAACAATCGTGTTGCCAAGAAAATCCAACTGCAACTTTGAAACTAACTTGATTTTATAACACAAACAGGATTGAAAAGTTGCTCTGTTTGTGCTGAAACTACATTTTTGCATTTAAATGTTGCTGCAGTAAGGAATTGTGGGACAGTGTTTCTTCCTCCCTTTCATACAGGAAGGTCCAGTGTCCCCTATGCTAAAGGAGATAAGATAGGAAGCACTGAGGCTCCTTTCCTTATCTTTAAAGGGGTTGGACCAGCTCTTATCGTGGCTGCTGCTCACAGACTTCTGGGTAATTTTCCTCAGCAGTTTGGAACCTTCCTCAGCTAAAAAGACCCACACAGACCTGGTCGCTCACTATCTGTCGCTGTCCGTGGTGCTGAAACAGCCAACCTTTGTTTCTTCTTATGTGCATCAGCTCTGTGTCATAAACCTACAACCTCCAGTTCATATGGGACAAACGAGCCGGAACGTAACATCTTACCTTTGCATTGGTTCTCATCCCAGGGGTACACACAGTTCTGCATGCCATTACACACCAGTGTGTTGTTGATGCACATGTTACTGTGACAGAAGAAGGCATCTGCATCGCATGGAGCTGGAAGAGAAGAGAGCAGATTAACACAATAGTTGTAAGATCTTATTATTTATTTATTAAGGGATTACAGAAATCTGGAGCAGTTTCAGTTTTTCTTTTTAGTGATTTTCTCTTCATTAAGAGCAGTGAATGAGTGGGACACTCGCTGCAGGATCAAATCAGTGCTTGAGGTGCAGCTGAAGAGTTTTTCCAGTGTGCCAGATTTTGAAGAAATAAACCTGGATGGGCATTACTCAGATCAGACCTGTTCCCCTTGAACCCATCTGTTCTTCATGAATTTTCATCCTCATCCTCCCCTTCAAACATTTGCAGAGACAACTCCTGGATATGAATGGATTTTCTTGTAATGTGTGTGTATGTGTGTGCACTGTATGTGTGCATGTGTGTTTGCTCTGTCTGGGGAGAGATAGCCATGACATTTCACAGTCATCTGCATACATAACAACCCCGGAACAAATCCTTTCTATTTATGCAAGATGTTGTTTATTTGTGCACAGCCCTTGTCAACACAAATCAAAAGCAGGTAATAAACATGAGCGTGTCCTCAAAATACACGATCCATCATGACACCTGCCCTCCCTACCTCCACCTTTCTATGACAACAGAGTGAGAGTTAGAGCCGCGCCACCCATCAACGAGACATGGTTGTAAAGTCAGCGGGGTAATGTTACAGACTCCGTCCTCCTATAGCCACATAATTTAAAGCCAAGGTGCCCTTGCTCTCAGCAACCAATCATACTAATGCATAAGCCATCTGATTGGCTAATTCATTGCTTCCTTCTGTCAATCACAGCAGGAACAATGGCACTGCAAACTAACCACAGGCTGTAAGAGCTTGTCCTATTGAATCTTAAGTTACTCACAGAGCTTTAGGATTATTACATGATCTATACAACACTACCTATTTCAAAGGCTAGTTAAGAGGATCTGGGGATCAGTTTAATGTGATCTATTTCACTGGATTGGATGAAACCACATTTAACTTCTGAATTCAAGGGAACTGTATAAATATATATAGCATACCAAGACATGCAGTATAAATATATTTTGGCAATATCCTCCATTTTAGTTAGAAATATACAGAATGTAAGATCAGAAATACTGGACCCAGAAGTTAGGAAAAAGTATCAGTAACACTGTAAAATCTTACATCTTAGTTAAGTGTTATCCGCCAAATGTATTTACTGTGTACTATGTTTAAGGAGGTCATTTGAACTATTTAAGAAAACTCTAAAGTACAGTATAAGTGAATAGAAACATACCTGCTTAAATTGTGTTAAAGTGTGGCACTTGAGTAAATATACTTTGTTAGGCTCCACCATTGTGGAAGAGTATTAAAGAGTGAACCATGTATTTTCTGCCTGGGGGAAACATATGGAGGAGGGAGTGTATTCTGAAGCCACAATAAATTCCCCACTGTTCCCAAAGTTGCTTATTGTGCCACTAACGTGAACATAATGGATGGGTCTATTTCGTTGCTAGCAGTTTGGTAGAGGGGGAGGCATCCTTCCCTCTTTCTCTTCTTCAGTGTATGTCTCTCACTCCGTCTCTTTATCTCTCACTCTCCCCTCTGTCACATACAACACTGGCACTGCGAACAAAAGCAGCTTGCCAGTGGTATGGCAGAGCTGGGGACTATTTGACAGTGTTACCACTGTGATCTATAGCTGTTTTCATCCCTGCACTCATCCCAAGTGAAAAATAACACACCAAATTAGAGTGACTTATCGCCATCTCTCTCTGTATCCCATCCTTTCTGGGCCTGTGCCAGTGTTTTCTGAGTCATACTGGCTCTCTGTGTGTGTTCTGACACTCCTCCTCTCATATTCTCCCCCTACCTCTGTTTTTGTTCTTGTCCCCCCCTTTTTCTTTCATACACTATGTGCCAAAATTGCAACATTTATCTAAGTTAATAACCACCAGAGGGAGCTCACTGCCTCTCGTTCTCCTGGCTCTTTCCACACACACCACAGGGCGAGACCAGACGTTATAAAGAGCGCAATCCACACTAATCTTCTGCAAAATTAATTCCAAGACATTCTGTAATAAAAGTGCCCTCTTGCCCACACAGAAACATTCACAGTCACTGCTGGAAGCATAAATTAACTCCTAAATGAGTGGCTGATGAAAATAGTCTGGGTGTCTCTGCAGAGGGGAGCTCAAAGAGCAAAGAGGCTTCTGCAGTGAAGCAGTGGGAGCCACACATCAAGGATGTTTCAGCTCAAGTAACCATTACACATTTGTCTTGCATTGTGTGGATGACGTGTCTATGCCCTTATTTCGTCTGGTGATATCAATGTTATTTCCATTTTTGCAATAATGATAGTAGTAATTATCTCTTGTTTCATATTTTCTTGTTATCACTGTGTAATTCAGTGAACAATTAATTAACAATTCAAATGGATGACAATAAACACTGTGTGAGAGTGTTTATTATCATCTACTTTGCCTGCAGCAAGTTCAAAATGCAAATTGCTGCTACCAAAAACCGACAGCCCATCTGTCTGTTTGATAAAACTACTGGTCTCCTTTCACAGGTTACCGGTGAAAAGTAGAGTGTATAGGTTTTTAATTTGATTGTATGTGCTTTTACAGCACAGCACAGCACAAAGGACCAGCTTGTATCTCTGGACACCTCCCTCCATGTCCAGATGCCTCTGACCTTTCAAGTCCAAAGGTGAATGTGTCTTCGTCATCGCTGTTTCCAGACTGTGGAGCAGTTTACCTCCACTTTAAAATCCAAGCACATTTTTACAGCTGCCCCTTAGAGGCACTTTTATAATTATTACTTTTTGAATTATTAATATATCCATGAGCCTGGTTTTGTCTGTTATCATTATTTCCTCATTTATCCTATATTTTCTGTCTTCTTCTGTGTTTTCTAAGTTACTCTGGCTCATGTGACATGTACAAAATTCTGCTTGTATTCTGCTTGACCTCAGTTACAGAGAGAGTTAATCTGCAAGTGTTGCCACGGATTACACTACATGTAGTATAAATGTGCAAGCCAAAAACAGTGGGCTTTGTCAGCAAATTGAATGGATTACATTTACCTAGTGCACAGTTCTTCTTAATCCCAAAGCAACCAAAATAACAAGGGAGTAGAGATGATGTAATCTGATCTAAGGCACAGTAAAGTCCCATATGTTAGCATATTATGTTGGTCTCTAATGCTTTCATGCATACAATAAAGAGGCTTTACAAGAAACCAGAAGTGATGTGTGTAGTGAAGCCAGAGCAAATTTCCATCTACAACTCCAGAGACTGGTATCTGTTGATGAGGCGTAACAACGCTGACAGCTGAGACGTCACACGAGCAGATTCATCACCTGAGACATAATTGCTCTGTGGGTAAGGATAGCTTTCACTTTCTTCTACTTCACATTGCTAATCTCACGCTGTAGCCCTGCATAAGATTTAAAAAACAAAGCAAGAACAAGACCAGTATCAGCAGGCGTGAACAAAGCATGGGCTATAAAAGTGGATGTGAGCATTTGGGAATGTCGGTCCCCCATTGGAGCGACTCGCTGGGAATCAGCAGCTGTGAATGGTTCTCTAAAAGCTGCTGGTCCCACTGGGAACCAGCAGCTGTGAAAAAATATATAATGGCTCAGGATCTACTGCGGCAAGGGAACACTTATTGTAAAAAATGGTCTATAAGCTGCAAACCAAGCTAGTGCACCTGTAAGAGAACACACACACACACTCACACACACACTTATAGTTGTTATACAACACCTTCCTTCCACCTGGATGAGGGGAGCAGTGCTTTAGTGGTACATACAGCAGCAAAGGCATCACATACCTTCATTTTAACACAATAATATTAACTAAAGGTCCCCTTACTACTTCTTCCATAGCTTTTAACAACATCTTATAACCTAAAGTAATTTCAGTGAGTGCAATATGTGACTTCAAATCTTTTCCCTTAACACTCACATACTTATTAAAAACAGTGCATTTTACAGAACAGATAGAGGTAGACAAAAGATAGAAAAGTCTTTTTAAGGTTGGTTTTTATCCTTAAAAAGCTTACTCACATAAATGTCAGGTGGAATCTCATAGTTGAGTCATTAAAATACTTTCAGTCCCTGAGGGAGGAGCGATGTTGCCAGATTTAGTAAAATCATCTGTGTGTACTTTGTCTGCCTAAACAAATGATTTCTCAGTTGAAGATTATGGCAGTTAATACTCACTTTACAAAAAAAAAAAAAAAAAGTCAGTGAGTGAAGAAAAATGGAATAAATTGATGTGGGATCTAGAAGACGTTTACAGCTCAAGGCTTCTGTCGTGTTCCTTAAATATTGTAAATGACCCTACAGGGCATCCTGCTGCCAGTTTGTCCTTCTTTCCTCTGGCAGACAATATCTCTTCATAAAATGCTTTACCTCTTGGTACGCTATGAGTTTTTTCCCTCTGCTGTGCATAGTCTGAACAACTCTTACATCTATCTATCTATCTTACAAGTCATTTAATGTAGTATTCTTTCTACAAAAACACTGTAAGTTCAGGCTGTTTTTATTTTAGCTAGACGCTTCTCCATTAATGAGCTGCCTCACATCACAAGTATCAGAAAAGTATTGTGGTCTACTCTTGCAGGATCATTGAAAAAAGTTGTTCCGTCTGCGCTAAAAACAAGTTTGGAGTTAAGAGTGTGGACTGGACTGAATTAGCTGCTCTGCTGTGTCTGCTCTCCACAGCTCTGATACACCTGTTCATTGACTGTTGACAGGTTTGGTGCAGTGCTGCTGAGCTGTGGTGGATGTTGCTCTAAAGGCTGAGGTTTGGCCGGGGTTTGCCTGAGTGACTTAGACAGAAGCGTTACCCTGGCAACAGCACATCTTGGCTCTGCTTGGTGAAAAAGGCCTTACAAAAGGGGACACAACAACAACACAAACAACTCAGCTGCTGGTGTCACCTATTCTGAAGAAACTGGTCCTTAGAGCTTTATCTTATCTCATCGCTACAACATGCACATACAACCCCTGTAGACATGTTGTAGTTATGTAAGGAGGATCAACTGATTGTCCTTCAGCGTTTGATGGTTCCTTATTGGTGTGGGTGTACTTTTTGACATTTAGGAAATCCAATCAACCATGCAGGATGAGGGAAAAGCAAATTCAGCTCACTTTCAAATAACCATTCTCTGTACATGCCTTAATCCAAGATGCATTTTTTCTGCTCCTCTGTAGCCATAATCCCAACATGATACAGTGAGCATTAATAGAGCATTCTGAGAGGAGGCATCTAGCATAGAGAGTCCTTTTGTCACAATATAAATAAAGACCAAAGCGCTTCATTGAAATATCAGAGGGACAGTTTTTCTTAGGAATGCATTGAAAAAATTCAATCTATAATTGTATAATTTTGAGCTATTTCACTTAAAGCTGCAAAGATGCAACATGCAACAGTGGAAATATGTATGTGTGTTTGTGGCACTGAAGGGTCTTGAATGATATTGACATAGTGTACACCCATAAAGCCTCAGACCCTCTCCATTCACCTCGCTAGTATAAAGAATGCCCTCTGCAACCCCTGTCAAACTACAAGCTCCATCACTGAGAAGCCAGTGAATGAGAAAGAGAAAGGCTGTGTGTGTGCATCTGTGTCTGTGTACGTTTGTGTGTGTGTGTGAATTTTAATCTCTCCTAGGTGTTTGGCTCAAAGATGCGAACATACCGTAGCTCACCCTGATATGCCTTTGTCTCAGGCTCGGGCTCTCCCTCACTCTCTCTTCATCTCTTCACCTTTTTACAATAAGGGAATTAACCAGTGCAGATGCCCCCACCTGTGGTGTTTCTATAGAGTTGAATTCAAACCACCAATAATGTCATTCACAATCACCTCATGCTCATTATAATGGAAATCATGTTCCTTGGTTTCCTGCCTGGCGTAGTTTAGATGCCTATAAAACTAAATGGAAACCTGTGACAGCACCTTCCCAATGAATGGCATTTGGTAGAACGAACCATAAACGTGGTCACTATGGCTCCATCTCCGTGTCTACCACCCCAGATGAAGCTATTTTATTTGGGCCGTCAATGTGTGGTAGTAAAGCCAATAACTACGCCTCATTAGGTGGATCATGTTACAGTAAACATCTTCATGATTAACAGTACGAGTGCAGTGTGTCTTACGTTCTTGGTAGGTTGTGAAGAGGATGCGGAAGCGGCTTTTGCGGCTGGCCTCGTCCGCCCACATGCGGATGACGCCCAGCGTGGAAACCAGCATGATGTCGTTGGCCACTGTAGAGCAAAACTTGCTCTTCAGGTCTTCCACCGAACTGGCAGGAGTTGGGATCAGAAAAAAAATCCACTGTTTAATATCAAGTGACTTAGACACTGATAGGGAGCTCATATTTTCTATGTGCATTGTAGTTAATGATCACATTATATATACATGTCATCATATCAAGTGCTATTTTCTTTAAGCATGATATTAACATGAGTCTCTTCCAGTGAACTTGCCTATAAATGTATATTCTGGCTATTCTATTAAAGAAATAGTTTAATATTTGGGAGAATATGGATATTTTCTCTCTTGCTGGGCATTAGATGAAAAGCTTGACACCACTCTCTTACTTGCAGCAGCAGCTGGTTAGTTTATCTTTGCTTTCAGGTTGGAATTAGAGGGAAACAGCTAGCCTCCTTTGTGAAAAGATAATATAATCTGCCCACCAGCACCCCTACAGCTCACTACTTAACACATTAAATCTTACTCATTTAATAAGTACAAGAACTATAAAAGTTACAGGCTGCGGTGCTACAATCGGGTGATGAGTATTTCTTGGACGGGTGCAGTGGTTGCCTAAGGGCTTCGCTAGTTGCCTGAAAATATCACACGACAAACAAAACTTTTCATTTCTGTTCCCACTTCAAAACTTCTCCAACTTTGTAAAGCTATGCTAAGTTAACCAGCTGCTGCAGGAGGTGAATATTTATTCTCCAGGTGTTGGGGTGGTGTTGATCTCCTTGTCTAACTCTCAGCAAGAAAGCAAATGAGTGTGTTTCCACAAATATCAAAAGATTCCTTTGACTGAAAAAGAGCTCACTGATGAATCTCAGTAGTGTGACCGATGTAACACACGCGGGCAGAGATACTGTAACTTGTCAAAATAATAATGAGAAGCATTAGCTGCTTGTCTTAGTATAATTATATATTTAAATCTTGCTCACAAGAAAAGCATAAAATGTAAGTCGTTCTCGCAAGATAAAGAGATGATGAAGTCATGATTATGAGATAACAGCCTAAAAATTAATTACAGTGCCTTTGAGCCTCTGTAGGATTTATTAAAATGAGAGATTCACACCTGCCACCATCATACACAGCCACGAAGTTGCGCTTGCATTCATTGGAATTGGCCATTTCATAGTCGAGAAAACGCAGGTAGATCTGTCCAGGAAGCAGAGAGGAGAGGAAATATGAAAAGAAAAAAGAAGAAGAGATCAAGTGAGAACGCTACAGTGTTTGGACATAACAGTGGAGAGAGGTGAACAGAACAGAGGAAAGAGGAGTGAGAAACAGGATTTCAGCTCCTTCCTATTATGCCCTGTGTATCTTCCTCATTGTACTAGTGCCTGATATAGCAGCCCTGTAATGAAATAAGACTGACAGACTGCGGCTTGTACGAAGTCATTACAGACGCATATCAAATGAGGACTCAGAGACAGACAGAGTCTATTAGCTTTAGACTCATTATCCATATCTGTTGAGATAAAGCATTACACAAAAACCTACACCCTTGTTAAACTTTAAGTAGACCTTGGACATTTTGCCACAAGCTTTGGGTGTTCAAGAGAGAAAATGTCATCCACTGAAGAGACCGTTCCTTTGAAATTTAAACATATAGCCCACAGTATATAAGAAAGACTTTAATACCACGGCAGACTTCTACAGTATAAGAACTATTTTATCATCCTAACAAACCCCTATTGAGTGAAATATCCACCTTGCTATCCACCTTGACTCTTCTGATTGCCTCTGCATTATTGTCTGTCACTCATTCATCAGGCCGAGATCACCCAATCACAGCTCTGGTTCCGGTCGGCCGCGCACAGCACTCGCCACCATTACAGTTAATGAGTGGACCACTCCCGAACTGTGACAGGGAAATGTGATGCTTTAAACGCCCAAAGACGAGAGCTGCAGATGGAGCAGGATAATGGACCATGCAATGTCAACTCGGCTCCAACAACATGACAAGTGAAATGGATCAAAGGCCGAAAACAAGCTCCCAATTCCCCCGAGGTCTCATACTGGTGTCAATAATCTTCCATCTAATAAAAATATGTCACATTCTGCCACTGTCTAAGCTAAATTGGCTTTGTCAAAGAAACAAGGATTTTTTTTCTTCGTACTGCAGCAACAGAATGAAATACAGCTAAATATCACCTGCTGGCTTCATGATGCAAAGATGGATATAAGAAATGTACAGACGTGTAGAAAACTCTAAATTCAGCCCAAACAGTCTTTTTTTAAACAAAAGGTTCTATACCACAACCATGACAATGATATGATCAGTGCACTGAAACAATGTCATCTATTGAAGAAAATCACATGATCCACTCCTCCACACACAGGGTCCTCTATACATGTTTCTGTCAGACTTTTTTTATGCCATTCACAATCATTTAGATGTGTTTACACTTTATTTATACTGTTTATATAATATAAAGCAGTTTAAAGTATGAATGCGGTTCAGACCCTTTGCTACGAAACTAAACTTGAAATTTAACTTGGGTGCCTCCTGCTTTTCATGATCGTGTTTGAGATGTTCCTTCAGCTTTATTGGTGCTCAGGTGTGGTGAAATCCAATAATGGATCATGATATGGAAAGACACACACACAAGACGATGCATTTTAAGAGCAAAAACCAAGCCATGAGGTGAAGGCAATGCCTCATGAGCTCGGAGACAGGATTGTGTTGAGGTGCAGATCTAAGGAAAATTTGCTGCACTGAAGGTTCCCAAAATAGAAGAGGTCTGGAACAACCAGGGCTCTTCCTTGAGGGGCTCCTTGGCCGAACTGAGCAATTTAGGGAGAAGTGCTTTAATACAAGAGGTGAGCAAGAACCTGATGATTATTCTGGTTCAGCTCCAGAGATCCTGTGTGGAGTTGGGGGAGACTTCCAGAAGGACAGTAAGATCAGTAAGAGCAATGTCACTTGACATTGTAGCTAGTAATAAAAAGTAGAATTACTGCCCCATGATTGTGTGCCTCTGCCAACCAATCAATGAAGACATAAATTTAATAAAAGGTATGAAGCTTAGCCAATAAAGATGTTACTGACAGGACACAAGGTTGAAACCATGACAGTGTTTCAATGTTTCTGTAAAGAAGGTACACATTTTAAAACATGGATGCTTCACATGCATATTCAGTCTGGCAGCACAGAAGATCTACACAATCACGAGTTT
>OMNW01014558.1:12847-38309 GCA_900303245.1 Selene dorsalis
CCCCCCCCCCTCATACTGCCACCAATTCAGTGTCTGACCAAATGTGAAATATAGTCACAATCATCTTGTGTTATGGTGTGGAAAAAATGGAAAATGTTTTTGCAGAACATTTTGATATCACAGTGAAGTTATGGCCGAACATAATGCTTCAGGCCACAGATGTCGCCGGTGCAGATGCATTAAAAATCAGTTTTTCTGATATATGAAAAATTTAGGATGGAGGGCAAACTTTCAGAAATTACTTTCACCATGAACAAAGTTGCTCTGGGTGAATGATGTTGCAAAATGGCTCCACTCCATGCAGCAATTTGCCAAAGCAGTCAGGTTTAATGTGTAATTATTAAGGTTGTATTCAAAGTTAAGGTTATTGTTAGGTGCCCTCGCCAAAAGGGGAAGGGCAACAAGCGTACTAATTAGGACATCTGCACTGTCGTTGCATGGTTAGCGATTAGCCAACCGGCTACCTTCTAGTAGACAAAGTAGACATACAGTTTTCTATCCATAGCACAAACAATTCATTAAATGTAGCAAACAGTCCAATAAAGGCTAACTCAACCAATCATCCCATCCCAGATACAAAGCAATGCATTTCCTGTTTATAATAACTGAATAAATTTAGGAATAAATTTATCATCGAAGAGAAAAATCATACAGAATTATAATAAAAATTTCACTTATCCTGTTAAAAAACTCAACAGCTCATGGGTAGATTGGCACAACATCTTCCATTCACGATTCAGAGACAATCATCTCTTAACTCAGCCAGTAGCATCAGATCAACATTTTAATTTCACAAACAACCAAGTTCTGGCTGTTCTTTAATTAGATGGACATAATGCTATTAATACCTGCTCAACGTCTACATAGTGCAGCCATAGTGCATGGTGACATTATCATTTAGCTGCACTGCTGTGCCTCCCTGGAACTTTGCATGGACACTAGTGTGGATACCCTCTATCTATGTTTTCAGGCCATGCACGACCTGCTTGATTAAACAGAGCTTAGTCAACTTTTCACAGCTTCTAAGAACAGCATTAACATCAGAGATGAGCTGCAGGTTTTTGCTGACTCCTCACACAGTTTCACAAGAAGGTAATGGGTCATAATTGTTCTCAAAGCAGATGAGAATAATTAGGACTCCCATGCTCTTGCCTGGAGGTGTTGCAGTATACCCTCATGCTCCATCCTCCCATGAGGACAGTTTCCTAGTCATCCCAGTCCCTGGATGTTTTAAGTGGAATTGCAGTGTAACAGGAGCAATGGGACAGAAAAATAATAATTTTTGATGTGCTCATGCAAAATATACCAATCAACCACAACTTGCTGAATCTATTTATTGGGTTTTGTACCCAGAAGACACCGGAGATAAATTATTAAAACTACAAAAAAAGACTTTACTTTGGTCATGCTGCAAATCTAACAAGTAAAACCTGAAACACTAGTGAATAACAAACAGAAATGAGACTTTGGGATTGGCCGTGACGTCAAGAGATAATAGTTCCAGGCTTAACCAAGTACGAAAATGCTTTCAGTTAGTGCTATTTTGGCAGAGTGGGTTGACACAGTGATGAAAGAAAAAAGTCTTTACACCATGCTGCTATATCGAGATGACAACCTGATTATTAACTGTAATTTGCCTGCAATATCTTTGCTTAACATTTGCATTCACTAAAGCAATGCCTGACAGATGCTAGTAAAAAGAAGTCCTCATCACTGAATGTGAAAGAGACTTGACAAATACAAAAATAAACGCTCTCGAGGTTGTTTTTTGGCAGCTTCCGTTGCTGAACTCTTCCATCTGACCGATGATGAAGAAAAATTAGAGTGCAGATGGCATCGCAAAGCTAAATGACGGCAATGGATCAGATAGATACAATCACCAATTTGTAAGGCACGAGATTGGCTGCGGCAGGAAAATAGGCTGCCTCTTCATTGATTCCGCGGCGCCCAATAATGATGCTGAATCCATCACTGACTGGGGGAAGAAGATGTTCTCACTGTTTTTTAAAAGGCGCCTGTAACAGTGTTCGTGCTGTTCATTACAGCCCGAATGAATGTCCATATTTTGGCCATTATCTTCATGAAAAGGAACAGAGGGTGTCAGATTGTGCAGGCAGGTGTGGTGGGGAAAAAAACCCAGACAGGACACAAATGATGCCTGTGGATAACCGTTAGTCAAAATGAAGCGGGTAAAAATATTTCTCCCAAGTAACAACTGTCAGGTGACTCTGGACAGCTGTCTAAACAGAAATACCACGAGGAAGACATGTTGCTACATCATTTATGTCATCATCTTTACTAATTTAATCACTCCCTGGGCTTTCATTTTGGAAACGTGTTTGAAGAGTGATACTCAGGGTTTCCCAGTAAAACCAAATTAATTCATTTTTTTGTGAGAAATCTATGAATAAAAAAGCTACAATTAGAATGACACATGGTGGTGTAAAACAGTCACAACCTGATATAAAAATTGCTGCCGTGCTGACACTTCTGGCAACAGTGCCTGGTCATTATTGCTAACTTGCAGGTATACCCCCTTTCTCTTTAACTCGTGTGCCATTCATCCCTCTGCCATTTGCCATCTCACCCCTAAACTCCATCTCTATATAGATCTTCGATAAGATGCATTATTAAGTATTTCTTTCCCATTTTTCCTGCTCTGTCCCCCTCTCCTCCTTTCTCTCTGGAGTGCTCCGGTGCAGTCTAATTAGAGCCTCCGGTATAGGAAGTCATTATCTATCTGCTGTTTTTGGCACAGTGGGTACGGTGCAGCATTGTATCAGCATAGGGAAATGAAAGCCCTGCCCTGCATGCAGCGCAGCCTCACGCATGCAGACACATATGTTTCATCTCCGTCAGTGGAGACATATGTGAGCGTGAATGTGTATTATTTAGTTAGTGGCATGAAGTGAGAAACCAAAGGAGATAAAGGAAGGCACTGTAGGTTTCACATCTGTGAATGTGAGCAGCCGTGGGGGGAAGTGAGGGCTTCAGGTCTGTGTGATAGATTTGTGCTAAAAATTTTATTTGCTGCCTTGTCCATCAGTGCCAATGACTGTCAGCCTGTGCCTCATGACTCGCCTTGTGAGACACTCCTGCAGGGCGAAATATGACACTGATTCAGACCAGGTAAAATACATCATGCTGCCAGGCTCACTCACTCTGTTGCTCTTTCATCCACATACCCAGGCCCAGCTTCACACACATGGATGCATGCATGTGACAGACACAAAACTGACTTATGGGCCTCCTTGGTGCTGTTGCAGCGATGTACTCGTTGACTTATGTGCTCCACTTAGAGAGACTGAGGAATCATTACTGCCTTTTTGAATCAACCACAACATTTAACTGGGGCCAGGTCTCAGGTTTCAATGTTACATTTATTATGTAGCTGCCCATTGAGTGCTTAAGATAAAGAGAATGACTCCCAGTAGGTGATGTAGTCTCACAGCTGCTGTGGCCTTGAGGCTTAAAGTAGCTGAATCTGAAGGACGTTCCTGAAAGGAATCAAGGGCATTAGCTGTAAATATGCAGCCCAAAGAATAAGCCAGATAAAAGCAACTGCTGTCGCTGTGAATTACAGTCACTGCAATATTATCAGCCAGACATATCGTAAACCAGTGTGTGTGTGTATGTGGTGCAGGAGCCTGCAGAGCCTGCAGCGCAGAATGAAAAAACCTGCATGAAAGTACTGAGATCCAAATGAAAGTTTTCATCAGAGGTTGAACACAGCTTAAAAGCTTCCTAATGTGTGCTGTATGACTTTAAAGAGATCTCACAGTTGGCCACAAATGGGAAAAGATAACATGATGTAGTATTAATAGGCGCTGAATTAGTGAAACAAATAATGACATGGTTAAGCTACCATATCAGCTGCATTATCACACCCCTGAGAGTAACATAAACACAGTTCTTATGTACTGGCTTCAAATTTCCCAATAACATTTTGCAGTAATAGGGCTAGAGGAGGTTTTAAATCTTTATCATAGATACACTCACACACATATGTTAAAAATATCAAAATAAAAGGTTTATCTAGTGTTACAGAATCATCAATGTAACTGAACCTTTTATATCTTTGTGTTGCGACCTCATAAAATACTTCCTGTCCTTGAAAGAGTTGTTCGTACCTTAAAAGTCAAAGAAAAAATGAGCTCTTATTTTGTTAAATTAAATGCACCCAGAAGAGAGCCAACACTTTTTTTTCAGCAGGGGATTTACTGCAGTCATAGACTGGACTGGGTATGGGCGTATATGATCAAGCCATATAGACTTCTATGAGAAGTTATAACATTTATAAACTGTGGCCTTTTTCTGCACTGCTGCTCTACCCTCGGGAAACTTTTAATCCTGTAGCATTAATGCAGCATGGGTACCTCTGCTAGATAAGGAAGCATGTCTAGGTTGTATTAGAAGTAGCATAGGTGTGTGTGTGTCCGAGTGTGTGTGTGTGTGTGTATAAGCATGTCTGTATTTGTATATGCATGCATGGCAGCGTGGAGAGCACTGGCAGAGAAAACAAATAAAGGCTGTTGCAGGCCTTAGGGTCAGACTGCATGGCAACACTATTTCATCAGCGCTAACGCTCCCTCCTTCTCTCTGTCTGTCCGGTATACCCCCACTCGCCTCCTCTCCCTCTATCGCTCTCTCGTTCTCCTCCTTCCATCCCTCTGTTCCTCTTGGCAACAGCTTGCTGATTAAAAAAATGGGCCTGACCCCAAGTAAACCCTACTGCCTATCTGTCTGACCCCAGCAGAGGAACAAGTCCCCCCGCAGTCACGAACACTCACATTGGGATACTGCTGACAGCTGCAGACAAACCCACATGCAATATCAAAGCTTCCTGATGCAACACCCAATCTCGCTGCATGTGTGGATGGATGCTGAATGGAAACAGCAAATTAATAAGGGTTGCTGTCATCAACCCAGCTGATGGGAACACAATTTCATTTCCATTTGACTTTATGTGACATTTCTAAATTTGACTCTAAATCTAATTCACAGTTGGATGCGAACGTAGTTCATGTCACTAACCTTGGAACGCGGCGGAGCGCGGATGTACCATTTGCAGTCGACGGCCTCGCCGGCGCCAGCCTTCCCGTCTCTGGTGATCTGATGAGACTCAACGATACCTTCTGGACCAACCATGTCATACTGACATGCTGAAACACACACAGATGCATAAACACACACACAAACGCACACATGCACACGTATATACATGTGCGGTTCAAGCAAACACGCATTGACTCACAAATATGACACACGTACACACAGACATTAGACAACTAAGGCACAAGGAATATATATATATAACTGGAGGAAACACAGTGTAGGCTCAAGGAAGATAAAGAGTGAATGTAAAGACAATAGGGACAGAAAAGCAGAGAGGAAAAAACAGAGGCAGGAACAGAGAGAGGAGGAGTATACCTACAGGGTAGAGGTGGAGGTACTCCCAAATCTGCAAAGTCCGGATCTGAGGAGAGAGCACAAGAGGAGACATTCTTTTTTAATATACGATTACAAAATCACAAAGGGTAAAAACAACCAGGTGTAACAATATACTGAGGAATGTCCTGCACAGACTACAAATAGCTGGGATCCTTTTGAAATCATTAAATGTTTTTGCTCCTCTCTCTTCTTCGGAGTCATCCTAAACAAAACCTGTTGGCATCTTTGCCCATCACAAGTTGGAGGCTTGTGCTCGCAGGCCACGAAAGTCCTGAGAGTGAGATTCTTCGTTTGAACCTGCACTTGTGATGCACGGTTGTTGAACCCTTTGAAGACTGAAGGTACACAGATCAAAGTAGTAGGAAAAAAAAAAAGATTGGTGCGGATAAAATCCTCACAAACAGATTGACCACTATTGTTTTCGTGAGGAATAACAGCCAGTGATATTAAAGGCCCAGATTTGTTTTATATGTAAAAATACTAATGAAAACTGAGCCTGTAAGTCCATCTAAGTTTACTTCCTTATTATAAAAATCTGGATCAGGACCTGTCTACCATCGCTTGATTTTCATTGGGGTTTTTAAAGATGTAGGTGCAGTTAGGTGTCCTGATGGTGAGAGGTCGCTGTCATGTGACATCTGACCTGGCTGACGGATGCGACTGATGACGCTGTAAATCACAATAATGATTTTGGACTGCAGCAGTAAAAATGAGTCAGAGCTCACCCAGTAAGTTTAAGTCTTATCTTTGTTCTAGTTTGCAGCATCAGAACAAAACAGAGCTGAAGCTTAACAGAGATAAATGAAAACATTAAAAACATTAAAAATGTCCTTAAGAAAGGTTTCAGAAACATTTTACAGACCGCTGGGGACTATGAAAGTAATCCTTAACCAAACTTTTACACAGCGAGAACTTGAACAAAGCTAAGCTCAGGTCATACATTTTGTCGAGTGAATGAGATAAGGGAAGCATCTGGTGAAGTTATAAGAGTCAGTTTGAAGCAGAAAAGGTTCTTAAGAGTTTTTCTGTATAATATTGCAATAAATTACATCAACAGGCCCGGCCAGGCTGAGGTGTGTTACTTCGTCTTGTTAGTGCAACATCACAGTTTCATCCTCTATCTAGAAAGATATTAATTTATTTATATATATCAATATCAATATAAAATAGTAGCTGACCATCCACAAATAGTTTTTCACATGATTAAAAGGAAATAAAACAACTAATGATCACTGGTTATTCCTGAGCTCCCAATGCAAATTACATGGTATACAAAATTTTAAAACTTCCACAGCATTAAACACAACCCTGCTGACTGTTCCAACCTAAACTACAGCCTTTAGCCGAGAGCTCAGGGCTGCATTCATTTGAAGACAGACTCTGCAGAAACAGGAAACACAGAAAGGGCTTCACATTAAATCTGATTGTTCCTTACCAAACCGAGGCATGGCTACCTCTGAGCCCAGTGTGGAAAATGAACTCTGATTGCACAGCGTGAACACCTTGCCTAAATGTCACCATTCTTGTGTGTGTGTGTGTGCATGTGTGTGTGTGTGTGTGTGTGTGAGTGTCTGTACGTATGCCCTAATTTTTCTGTCTAGACATGAGTCAGAGCTTCAGTGTGTGCACAGTAGACATGAGGGGCAAGACCCATATACCTGGCAACGCTGTGCGCCTGGTGATAGAAAACTAGATGAGAGAAAAAAAAGTGAATGAAACAGTGGGTGAAGGAGGATGAGCAGTCAGTGTGTTTGATGATGACATTCGCTGGATAAAACCTATAATCAAAGGAGAGCGATTCTTGGCCCGATTTCAGCTGTGTTCTTGTGGGGATTCAGAAAAGATGAACCACCCCTTACGTTGAAAAGGAAAAAGAGAAAGTTGAATACCTGTGACAAATCTAACAAGGCTGCAGAAAACCCTCTCCCCTCGGTGCTATCAACGCCATCCGGGACAAAGTAAAACATTCGTGTGAACACAAAAGCAGTTGCGAGAGGTGCTTAGAGCCTCCTCAAGAGCTTCTGCTCAGGCATTCGCTACATTTCCCGTCCCGATTAATTGTTGCTTTCAAGTAAAGCTTCAAATGATTCGATTTATAAAAAGACTGAATAGAGAAAAGCAGTGAAGTGAAAAACAGCGGCTCCTCTGGCCTTGGACGGTTAAGTGGTGGTGAATAACTTTTTGGGGATAGCAATGCTTTGCTTGTACAGTTCAAACAAATGCACTCACCCAGATTTCTTTCACTCTGTAATTCCATCTTTATGAGTGGATCAAAGCCACCCAGCCTCTTTCTCTGGCCAGACAAATGCACAGACAGTATTGATTTCCATCACTCATAAAGGTGACTCATCAGTGTCTTTGCATGAACAAGTGATTTAATATTTGAGTCAGAAACCACACACACCGCTGCTGCTACAGCCACTGTAGGGCTGCAACTAACGATTACTTTCATTATAGATTAATCTGCTGATTAACAGAGAATCAATCAGCTCTTTTCAGTCTATAAAACAAAAGAAAACAGAGAAAATGCAAAGCATCATCTCCTGAAACTCAAGCACATTCAGTTCGCTTGTTCTGTTCAACCCACGGTCAATATTAATTGACTTTGAAAACAAATCAGGGCGAACAAGAAAACAGTAGATTATGAAAATTGTTGTTTTTCCCCTGTTAATTGGCAAAAACATTGATCAGCTGATGTTTATGTTAATAGAGTGACAGTTAAAATGTTTATTCACTTTTTGAGGACTTTAGAGGATCAACACTATCATCTGTTAATTTAAAGGTGGAGCCAGAAGATGGTTAGCTTAGCTTAGCATTGAATCACGATTAGAAAAAAAAATCCATCAGCACTTAAACCTCACTCCTTTAAAAATGTTTCTTATTTGTTTAATTTGTGAAGTGATCTTAACCAACTAAAACCTGAGTTTTAATGTTGCTGCTGAGTGGACTTTAAGACAGAGCCAAGTCTATATGCTAAGGTAATATAACGTGTCTTATATTATATTGAACATGCAGATATAAGAGTGGCATTGATCTTCTCACCTCACTATCAATGAGCAAGTTCATCAGTGCACAGGTTCTACCTGAAAGCACATGTGTTTGTACCATGAACAAAAGCCTCCATCCTCTATCCACATCTGTCCATGTTACCTTCCATTGGATGTTTAGGGGTGTGTGTAGTGCACAGGTAGGAAGGGAAGCAGACAAGCATGAGGGATGAGAAAATCAAAGTGGAAGACACTTAATGAAACAGTGACCTTCAGGTCATCTGTGCTGGTTGCGCCGGAGATTTATTATTGGGCTTTGGCATCACTTAACCCGCCACGATCACGGGGCCAAGTAACCTCACAGGAAAAGATGCATGTACCTAAGCAGGCATGTACACACACACACACACACACACACACACACACACACACAGACACACCTTCTGATAAAGGCTATTCTTAACATGGCAACAAAGGTCCCACTGAGGGGCTGCTCTGCCTATAAATGTCTCCTGTGCGACCCCTGACCTTTTTAGACTCTGGCTCCTGAATTTCAATCAGCTCCGACCCATCCCCTCTGTCATCAATCACATCCTCCCCTTCTCTGTCCTCCTTGATTAATCGATTCAATCAATTATCTGGATTGATAAAATGATTGATGAACTATATAAAGAATGTGTATGTGTGATTTAACCCTGTTATCAATCTGGATGCTTCAGCTCAGTCACACTATGTGATATTTGATTACAGGCTGAACATCACATTTCTACAGCATCCGTATGTGCATAAATACCTCACACAACACGATGGGGGGTGGGTGGGGGGTTCATCACTGTGCTGTATCCTGAGTGTCCTGTGATTCCATTGTATTCCTACTACAGCTTCTCTATGGTGCTTGCCTTCTCCACTGCACTGTACAAATGCCTCCGCCTAAGCAGGCTGAATTCTGAGCACATCCACACATGGCCACACCCTTTTCCCTCCACATAAAGCTTTACTAACAGTGTAATTTTCTGGGGCTTACTGTATTTACCCTGCGCTACACAGAAAATGCTCACTTTAAAGCTCGGGACACAGACTTAAAGTTGCCCTGCAGCACTCTTCACATACACACACACAGACACGCACACACTGAGATACTTCAAGAGCAAAACAGCGTCATCATCCTCCGAAGCATAATCCTGACAAAACAATTACACTCAGAGCACACTACAGCAAGGGGTGCACCTGAACGTGAAAGTAGAGACTCATGGTGACAAATCCGAATTTGGAGGAAATTATGTGCAAAACAACCCCCAGAAACAAACACAAGCAGCTTGCAAATGGCAGCTCGAATGTGTTTGTCACGTTGCGTCAAAAACATGTTTGCTACAGCAGCAGTGCAGCAGCGGTGATTCAGCTGGGCTGGCAGATGCAGAAAACAATCATTAAGAACTTGCTCAAGTTAAAAAAAAGAAAAACCGATATAAATGATGAGTAGGTGATCAGCCCTGTTTAGCTGTGTTGTGGGAAATGTATTTTGTCGGGAAATACACACACACAGGCACAAATGAAACAGAGCATTGCAGAACTGTCAGGAGAGGTAAATTTCTAATAACTATTCGATCCCTTAAGTATTGTATTGCCCTTCGTAATGCAGGCACAACACTATGTATTATTAATGAGACACTCATCTCATTTGGAATTGAACATTAGGCTTCACTGCTACACATCCCTTCAGTATTAGCTGCTGAGCTCGATGTATGTAAAACAGCATATGAATAAGGCCCATGCTTATCACTGTGTGGCAAAATTCCCGGATCCAAAGGACTCAAACACGCAGAGTGCCCCCCCCCTTACACACACAAGCAGCCCACACACAAAAACTCAATTTCCCAGTGGCCTCATTTCCTCTCAGCTGCTCGGCAGTGACATTTAAATAAGCATCTGATTAATAATCTCTGCTAAAGTGGTTGATCAAGCTAATGAATGGCTGCCATTAATCACACTAGGCACAGCTGTGGATGGAGTTGGGAAAGACAGACAGAGAAAAGAGGTGGAAAGAGAGAAAGAGGGAGAATAGGAAAGATTTCCCTCAGTTCACTGAGATTACTTCCCGTCCTTTCAATCACAGCGAAAGAACTGCTTCGGCTGAGGGGATTGTCTCTGTCGTACTTTCACAGCTTCCTGTCTTGAGTGCGCATCTGCTGTTTTCAATCAAGCAGCTCTCCACTCCCAAAAAACAAACATACACATTACATAGTGGACTATATTCAAAAACACTGCCTGAGCAAACAAAGGGCTATTGTGAAAGCCCTTCTGATCAAACGGTGCCGTAAAGATTAAACACATAACTAATACCCACTCAACAGTGCTTTGTTGACCCTGCGGATGACGGCCCCAACTATACAGACCGGTGGCAGGGAAAAGAAGAGGCCACGGGATCTGCCGAGGACTGATAGGATTCACCACACCCTGGGTGTCATGGCCAGCGAGCTGGGTGCGTGCCCCGAACGGCGATTAGCAGCGATGAGTACCCCCACGAACAACACCAGCTACACACCAACGCCCCCGCTAAGAACCGTACTGAACTACGGTCGGCGGAGGAAAAACGGCAGAATAAAAGGAGCGCGCCTTGTGCTTATGTTGCAAAAAGTGACACGATTTGTTTCTTTTATTTATCCAGGCCAGCTTTACTCAGTCTGTTTTATATTCATACAGATAGCGTGCCCTTGACCTCTATTTATCATGGAAGCCACCAAAACTAAACACACTGACAGAATCCAACAAACAGTCAGTGAGGTGAGCTTGTGACTGGGAAATCCTCCGTGGTAAAAAAAAAGGGCTTCTGAGTAATCCTCACCTTTATTTCAACCACCAATGGTTTAAGTGCCCTTGAGCAAAGCACTTAACCCCAGTGGAGGTGATCAGCATCCAGAAATATCAGTAAAAAAAAAAAAAAAAAAAAAAAGATAGTCTGTCAGGTCTGTGAGCGCTTGGAGGACAGACTGTCCCGGCATTTCAGAGGCATATACATTACAAGAACTGCGTGATCTCTGCCCTTGAGTGTGAACTAATGATTCATATGATACATTATTGATCTCCATAAGGGAGGCAGCTATAGAAAAGCTTTCGGAGCTGACAGCCAGGGATGCAGTGTCTCACTCAAGGACGCCTCAGCAAAGCGAACTCGCGAAATCTCTCCACCACTGGTTCCCAACCGCTCTTGGCCAACTTGGCGCCACAGCCCAACCAGCAGGACAAGAACAGCTCTTCATCACCACCACCTATTGTGTTAAATGTGTTTATCTGGATGTTATGCAACAGCATTTATTATACCACACTGCCTACTTACAGCTTTGTCATGGTTAAGATCAGGTCAGGTTATGTTTGCATTCAAACTATGATTTTAGAGTGAACACAATGTCGGCCTTTGATATATTCAAAGTACTTTTTAATCTGTCTCAGCAATTTTAAACTTATTCATTATTCTTTAGTTTACCGTTTCAGCTGCTCTGCTCACTATCTAACCAACTTTAATGCTCATGCTCAGGGGTGACAGCTGACTCAGTAAACAGTCAAGCTTCTCCACACCCCCTGGGGTGCAACTACCCTTGTTGACAATCACTGCACTAAACCCCTGTAATCACTATACAATAGATTGCATTATGAAAATACGCTGATGGGCTTTAATGTCTTTAATAGTGTGCTCTGTTCATTTACTTCCTTAATTAGTTTTGATTTCAATGACTAAATGTCACCGAACGTCTTCAGCTCATTGAGCATATTGGCGTTGAAAGAGCAAACCTCTTATTTGTTCATTAATCTGCTTATTTGTCCATTCATCCACCTCTCTGTCCTCAAATCCCCCCGTATCGCGCTCTGATAAAGCAAACGCTGCAGTCGACCTAACACTCACAGCGTATACGCAACATGGAATGGAAGATTTTGGCTTTGAGGGGACGGCAGGAAATTTTTGGTGGGATAGAATTTCACTCCATATTGCACCTTTATTCACGGTGATGGATTTGAGAAATCTGTTTATGGCTTTGTGTCAGTGTGCACCCACATCTGTTTGTGTGTGTGTGTGTGTTTGAAAGGGTGTGAGTGTGTGCGTTCTTCCATCTCTTCCATTGATCAAGCTGTTAACTGCTCTCCTCCTTCCTCCCTCCCAGAATGCCCTTGGGAAACAATGACAACAGCACAAAGCTGACACTCAAAACAACACTTCTCCAGCACCTTGAGAACAATGTTCCCAGTCCTGTGTCTTTACGGTATGTACACGCATGTGTGGATAAGTGCTGATATACTGCAGTGGTGTTGTGGTGTTTGGGTAGGTGGATATGCTGTGGGGCTTTTTACAGCTTTTTCATTGGGTAGCTTATTTCATAGCCGCGCTTCTCTTTTTGTAAAGACCATCGTATGTTTTGTGTGGGAAATCTTTTATCTGCAGCAACTAAAAACTGTCACTGTAATCAACTACTCTTTACTCAGCAGCAAAAGCACAGTTACATTACTCGTTAGTTTGCTCTGGTTTTTCTATGCCTCTAAGCCCCTGCTCCTCCAAAACCCACACATTACATCTTTTGCATTGATCACCGGCAGAAATAGAAAATGAGACTTTGTGAGTTGCTTTAACCGGCAGGCAGCCCTCCTGGAGGGATTCACTGACAGCTGCTTTAGCCTTGGAGTCTATACAGCTCTCCAGAAGTCCCGCCCTCGGAAGATTTCACACCATCCAACTCCACGCACAACAGCCAACCTCCAAATGTCAAAGTAACAGAGCATCACTGGGATTAGTAACTGTGTCTAACCGAAAGTAGTATTCACATTTCTGTAAGTGCACATATATACACACACATATACTGGTATGCTGTAGACAACGTATTTGAATGTGAATGACTGTGGAGCTTAGTCAATACAAAGTGCACCTTGTTTTGCTTTACTCGGCTTGTGCATGTGTGTATCTGTGTGGTATTGCACATGTGTGTGAGATACACTGTTGGCTAAAGCAGGAATCCATTCCTGATGGAGCAGTTAGGTGTCCCTAGGCATCACAGGTGTTTCTTTCTAAGTGACGCCCCAATGACAGACACATTCCATCCAGGTTCCACTTGGGCAACCATGCAATAAATCAACACAACATCTCCACTCTGCCACTCATTACTGCACACAGAGAGTGTCTGAGAGGGCAGAGAGAGAGAGATACAGTGACATAAAGGGACAGAGCGAGGACAGTTCTGCTGATCTGCAAACAATACCCCCCCAAGACAGGTAATTTGAGAGTCTGATTGCTTACTTGAGATAGTGTTGCATTTCACTGTCATGGAATTATGAGGGGTAGCAGACTCCTGTTTCAATTTTCACTGCCGCTCTGCCTCTGTTGCTGAGGGCCCAGGGGGGAATCAATGGCTCACAGACTTTTCTAAGCCAACAACAGGCTGCAATTTGACCCAGTGGAGTGATAAACTGCAGCCAAACACACTTTAGCTAGTAGCCAATGCGAAACACGAGTGGATTTAAGGGAGGGATGCTGAACAAATTGCTTACCATGTTAGCATTGTAACAGTGATGGTGTTAGGTTTATGGTTAAAGCTTAGAAATAATGTGATTTCAAGGAGAAATTGTGTGAAGTATTAAGCATTTAAATAAACAGAATCAGCGAGCAGAGGAAAAATAAAGGGGAGAAAATGCATGGTAGCGAAAAGAGATGGAAAAACTGGCAGGGGGAGAGAGATTAAGAAACAGAGAGAGAGGGAGAGATTGAGACAGATTTTGGCCCTTGAGCGCCACAGTTTCTTACACTTTTCCATCACCAAAGTGATTGACAAATTCTTGAAAAGGACTGTAATAGGATTTAGAGCTGCATTAAGAATATTACACCACCAGTGCAGCTGTGTCACCCAAGAGCCCTGAAGGGAACTGGTCATTAGACCAGAGGCTGAGCTGAGCTATAAAACCTTCAGTTCTGGTCACAAACACAACTGTCAGCTGTGCCGGATACATTTCTAACATTCATGTTCCCTTTGAGAAAATAATCCCTTCAGCACACGGACTTCACATCTATTTCTAATATGTCTTCCTGGAAACAAAGCTGGCAGCGTGAAGTGCAGTTTACTGGCCCACAAGTGGGGCGTTTACAAAATGACACATTTCATTTGAGGAGTAATCTAAAAGTGATTTTCAACACTGAACACTTGAGAAAACAGCAAATGTCGCCCAGGAAACTCTCAGATTGACATTTTTGTATCGTGAAGAATGAGATAATTTAATTAGATGCTGTCTTTGGGGAAAGCCTGTTAAAAAATGATGTTCTGACTTCTGACTGAAAACTGCATTATTATAGGTATCTTCCACAGATGCTACCACAGCTTTCCGTCAGCTGTAACATTTAAAGGGGAATACTTTAGCATACTAGGCATATGACATATTACTCAGCCTGTGAAAACAGTTATATGATGATGATTTGATATTCATTTAAACATCCACTTGGACTTCAACCTAACCCTACTTCAAAACGGGGCTAACCTGTGTGCAGCTCGCAGCCTGGCAGGTCAACCAACCATGTTTTAAAACATGTCAGCAAGCCGCTGCGTTCTGTTGTCACTGAGGAGATGTAGCTTCTCTTCACGCCCCGACACTGGCCCCTCCGAACACACTGACACGCCGACCAGACCAAGGCAGCATGTCGTGGGGAAAGATGAAGTGATGCTGTTGGACCCTGACATGCGCAAACCCACAAAGGTTCGATCTTCTGTCTTCTTCACTCTGACCTCTGTCTGTTGGGATACGGCGGCTGTTAAATTGGCTGAATCGCAATGGAAATTTTCGGTGTGTTGGGGCTACCTGTGTTAGGTCTCTCCCTCCGTGGAGCCCCAGAGGATAATCTGTGCCGGGCTGGTGTCTCCTCAGCCAGAAAGTGTATGAGGACACATGAGCCTGTATTTGACCCTCTTGTTAATTCATTCCAGTATTCAAATTGAATCAAACTGAGCTGGATTAGTTTCCTCCTTTACATAAAGTATTTTTTTTTTTTACATAATCGTGGCTTCATAAACAGTAAAAGTAGGTCTGATCAGCTTGAATTAGATTCAGTTGGATTAATTTCCTCTTTACAAAATCATAAGCTCATAATAAAAGTAATATACCGTCCTCATTGTTCTGGGACTAAACCATGTGGCATTGTCTCGTTCTCTGTCTTGCTCTTACCCTCCATGACTCCCCCTACGCAGTCTATTTCCAAAACACTTAAGCCTGCTAAATTTAGCCAAGCAATTCTGATGTGCATTAAGGCCATAACAAGCAGAAAATATTTCCGCCAGTCAGCAAATTATTCTTGGAGACGCTACTTGATGGAGTGACTGGCAGCAATCTGCCAAATCTGGCTTTGCATTCATGGGAATGCTCATTTCATCGGATGCTATTTAGAGATTAAGAGAATTCACTTTGTGTACATCAAAGATTGTTGTCACTTCTCCCAAAATGTCACATTAAGTATGAAATTGCATGAAATTACCAGGTAAGTAATCACCCCGTGTGCTTAAACGTAATGGTGGCTAATATCCAGTGCTGAGTGCTTTCCTTGCAGCATGGCATATTTTCGAGCCATGGCCCTTACACCCAACCAAGTAAATGCAATCAGCAGAGGCAGCGAGAGGGAGGGATGCCGAAAGAGGGAAGGGTGGTACTGTAGTCAGTAATAGGAATTATATTTCTGCATTTATACTTGATACCTCAGGTTTTACTTCTCCAAATAATTCCCAGCAGAGCAGATCAGAAGGTAATGGTGGGTGACCACAGTGTTGGACATTTTTGGAAACAACGAAACATCTGCAAAAGTCTGAACAGTGAATTGAAATCAGACTTGCTGTAGAAATCCACACAAAGTATTAGTCTTTAAGCGTCACAGTCATTTGACTGTACCAGCAAGAACTCAGGCAAAGCAAAACACTTGCAATGCAATGATATCCAGTAAGTGGACACAGGGTGAGAGCACGTTGCCATATAGAGACAAACAACCTAACGCAATCACATTCACACTTACAGGCACTTTAGAGTGACCAATTAACCTAATGTGTCTTTGGACTGTGGGAGGAAGCCAGAGAACCAACACAGGCACAGGAAGCACACGCAAATTCAACCCAGAAACACCCCAGACCCAGGGACTGAACCTACAACCTTCATGCTGTGGCAAGTGACAGTGCTAACCACAGCACAACACCCTGCTGCCCACACAACTTTCAAATGAAGAGGGTGTCATAATAATCCCATGAAGTGCCATGCCATGAAAATGACCTGTTGATTCTCTACAGGTTCTCAGATTCTCTATGTATTTTACAGCAGCAAATATCTGAGCACAGCAGTTCTTACCTGGACTCACAGTGGAGCAGAGCAGGTCAGCAAGTTTAAGTATCTGTCGATTCCTGTCATAATGATCCAGGTCTAAAAGCTCAGCTCTTCTGTGCTCTACAGTCATAGTTACTCTGCTACCATCTACTGAGACTGGAGTTAATAGTAAGACATGGACACTTCAAAGCCACTGACATCCACTTTCACATGAGCATAAGGAGATACGTTGCATCAAGCAATGATACTACAAATATCATGGGTTTGGGGTATGCAAAAGGTGTGAATGAGTATTTCATTTGTTGTATGATATCAGCTATAGTGTGTATACCTGTAAGTGAATATCTACCAGGAGTTTGGCAGCATGTCTATCTAAAAATATCAGAGGAATACTTTTGACATTTTGGAAAAATTGCTGTTTCATTTTCTTGCTGAAAGCTAAATGAGAAAATCAATACCATTCCTCTATATGTCCAGCAAATATGAACTACTGCCTGAAGACTGATAGCTGAGCTTAGCATAAAGACTGGAGAGAGCAAACCTGGCTCTGAGTTCAAAGACTTTCATAAGGATGAATCAAATGAGATATAATGATGTGTTCATCAGCCAGCTTTTTTTTTGGGGGGGGGGCTGGTATCCTTTGGACAGAGCCAGGGTAGCTATTTCTGATGGTGCTAATGCTAAGCTAAGCTAACCAGCTGCTTCATATACAATCAATAAGAGATGAGAGTGGTGTACGTTTCCTTATCTAACTCTCAGCATGAAAGCAAATAATCCAAATAAACACCCTGGCAGTAGAGATTTATCCATTACAACTAAATCCCTCCACTTTCTCACACTGACACAAATAGTTTCACACACATAAATATACTTCCACTCAGCGCAGTGACACTTGATTAAGTCCCTGTTGGCACAGCAACAAATATCAGCATGCACATAGGGGCGACATGATCAGTTGAACCCCACCCACGCTGCGTCCATCTCTCCTCCTCGCACACCTCTCCTCACCATCATCATGCTATAAGGGAGGGGGTGCTTTAGTGTCACACACCAGATTTCATTACACCCTCATCTCAGCACATGACTGATCGTTGTCAGCGCTGACGGATTCTATTGAGAGGTGGATAAGATATGAGGATGTTATGGTGTTGTGGTCAATCAGACTGTGGGTAACAGGTCCTGGAGGGAGAGCTCATAAAAGGAGCTGTGTATTTATCCTTGTGCGTACATAAACTGCATGTGTGCAAGTGTGCATACATAAGCACCGACATCCAATTATCTGGCTGCATGTGCACTTTTAAGATTTGCATGCACGCCTGGCTTTGAGCGCCCAGATGTTCCATTTTGTTGCCCTGCACGCTGTGATTGCTTTTATGACTGTTCTGACATGCTGCCATATGGACACACCTCTAATCTAGTGAAGGGCTCCGAGTTCACACTTTCACCGCTGAAGTATCTCAACCAAACTCAGTTCAGTGTTGTCAGTCTAACAATCTGACCACATACAAAGCTCAGACACTTCGCTAGATGACAACACGGTTTCTAATTTATTTTCTCGAGCTGTGAGAAACTGCTCGTGTTGCTGTTTAATGAATAGATGCCGGCTACAATGTGGAGGTTTAAGGTCGCGTGTCTGTGAGAATCAAAACATCGATTCAGGCTTCTTAAGATGCTCCGCTGCTGATAACCTGCACTCTAACCTCCAAGCAGAGGGAGGAAAAAAACCATGAAAATGAAACTCTATTGGAATCATAGATATTTTCCACTGAATATATCCTTCTTGTCATGTAGGTATGACAATGGGCTGGTAGGTAGAAGCGATAGAATAACTTTTCTATGGTCTTTCACAAAGTTCACAGTCGACAGAGAGTGTCAGGGTTTGAGCCGCACTGGCAACTGTCTTCTAAGGAGAGTAACTAAGGTTTGTTTAAACAGTCTTTAAATTTGACACTTAGGTGCTTTATTGAAAAAAAAAGAAGCCCAATAGGAAAAGTCCTCTCTTGGCTGACCAATCCATCACAAACTCAACTCTGTCACTCACTCAGTCCCAGACATTTGGGCATGTAGCACTGGACTGGTGGCCACTACCACCAAAAAAAAAGAAAAAGGGAAAAAGACAACCAAACAAACAAAAAAAACACAAGGAGTTGCACCTGGTCAAAAAAGTTAGAGAGACAGACTTGAGGGCTTCTTGTTGATGTCTGAGAGAAGAACGTTGCAGTGAGCTCCAAGGAAGAAGCAAACTTTATCACCGCATACAAATGTAAAGTAGGGTGTTACTGAAAAAGAAAAAACCTTGTCAGGATGGGCAAATTGTGAAGGTAGGACACCAGTGACAGCGCATGGTGAAATATTTACTATAGACCTGACTGTGACTTTAGGGAGCCGAGCATCCAGTGCCACTGAGTACTGTCCCCTTTTACAGACAGCAGGAGCAGAACAGGCTACCTGCATCTATAATCAGTCGGTACAGAGGGTTCACTGTGAGACTGCCCTTGAGGGCTAATCTATATGTGTCCCTGGTGCTTAGGATGCCCATGAAATGTAGCAACAGCAGGTCTGGACAGTCAGAGGAAGGGAAAAGGTCTAATGACTGAACTGTAGCGCTGCCTCTTTTGGACTTTAGTCATATCCTGTTTCTTTTTTTTTTCATTTACCCCTTCCCCAGTATCTACTTTCAATCTCGATTGTAAGCCACTGCGCTCAACCCTACTGCAGCCAACTGAAATATCCGCTTCTGCTGTAAAAAGAAAGAAAGAAATTGTTGGATATGAGTTTCAATTCAGTAATCCTTTTGGGCAGATATAGGATTGCAGAATTTCTTCTGTAGTTTACACTGAGAAGGCACTTTATAATGGGAAACTATACATAATTATATGAAACTGAAAATTAGTCTTCAGGCTTTAAAACCCCATATCAGAAACAAACAACACAGACTGTTTCTTTATCATCTTCACTTTGTAGTAAAAGTCTGGTTGATTTTAATCTGGAAAACAGTGAAAAAGGGAGATAATAATCCTGCCAGATCCTCTCTGTGGGCTCTGTGTACTTTTTAGTTCTAATAGCTTTGCCCTCCATGAGCTCCTGCAGTTCACTTTTAATATTATCTTGCTAAAATATTTTAACAATGCTCTTCAGGGAGCTGCCAGCACACCTTGCATCCTAAAACCTAACTTTATAGTTCACTTGTCAAGGTGATAGTGTTGACAGGGCACCTACTTTTGAAAGCCAGTTATGATGAGAAGCCGTGCGCCTGACCTCAGACAAGAGTTACACAGTACAAATGGAGTGCAACCCTGTATCCTATATGTTTTTTCTTTTCCGTGTTAACATCCGCCGCTACTCTGTATATGTATATACATATTTGTGTGTGTATGTGTGCGTGTCAGGGGGAGAGACTGCAGCTGTCAACATGCCAACCTTTCTCTCTCCTGTCCTGTCAACCTCTCCCCACTCGTGCTCTCTATCCCATGGTGCAGAACAGAGAGGGGTTAGGAAAGCCTTTCTTTTCCTCTTTCATCTCTGTGGCTTTGCCCATCATTCTTGAGTTGGAAATGTCAGACAGACAGTCACTGTTCAGTTGTCTGAACAACTGTCAACATTGTCACCCATCAAATTGAGAGTCCAACGTACACATAGTATTGGTTACTGTTTAACATCCAGGCTACATATCCTGGAGTTCACGTATTTGACATAAACACTTTGAGCGTAGCTTTCTGTGGCTGTGGTCTCTGTGCTCCACTGTCATTGTGCAGATCTAAGGTCACTAACCTTGGACCCATGAGAGTGATGGCAGCGCTGGAACAGAGACACCAGGCTCTGACCCTGAGGTTTGCATCATTTCAACGTGTCACACACATTTCTAGCATGACTTTGCATCAGGGATGCAGGGCGCTGCGCTGTTAGTGACATGACATCCGTGTCAAGGCACCAGATGTGATGGGCACCAACAATGTACAAGGTTGATGATGTACAAGGCTGCGATGGCTGATTTTATACAGATATAAAGATACTCTGTTGATCCTGAGGGAAATTTACACATCCAGAAGGACATTGGTACGGAAACTGTAAAACTTAGTGCATTAATATAAAAAAAGATGTGTCGCACTTTCACTCACATATCCCATGTTATAAGCACTTGAGCCTATGCAAAGATACTGTAACAGCAATAATTACAACAACTTCTGCTACCACAACTACTTGTATGAAGTATGACCCAATGTATGACGTGAGGTGGACCCCGTCATTATTGCTATTATTGCATGCCATTAACATAATCATACCATTATGACAAAAAGCTGAATTGTACGCTTTGTTTACAATCACAAAATGTGATTATAGGCAAAAAAATGGCCTAATAAAATACATGCAAAAATGACTAAAACCAGCAAGTTATATATTGTACTGTGAAATTCAAATAAAAGCCTGTGTCTGTCTTTTTTCTTTTTCTCATGTGATAACTCTTAACACTGCTCCTCCTGTGGCCTTTCATCGACTTTATATCTGCGTTAAAATATAGTGGGCTCTGACACCACTTCCCCATTCACTTGAATGTATATATAAAGTCTAATGCTAACTTGTGTGAAGTACCATTTGCTCCCTGCTTTGGCCAACTGTAGTCTTTAAATCAAGCAGCTTATATAGTAGCGTTAAATGGTGCAATGCTCATAGATCATGGTCCAAATGAGTCTCACAGACCAATAAACTCCAACAAGTCACGCAAATGTGACAAAGATATGAGTGTTCTTTTTATTTCATTACATTTTCATCATGGAGACTGGTGCAGAGTGTAAATCAACAACTTTATACCAGAATTTGTTTATGAGAAAAACTTCAATTACAACTCCCTTCAATGTGTGTATGTGCAGACACGACTTGATACTACTTTCTGACTGTAATAACAAAAGGCTGCAGGTTACAATCATGACCACACCTTCCACACAAGGGCTTGTGTGGAACATTTGATGACAAAATATTCAGATGCAGGAAGTGGACACTAGCCAGTGTGAATTGTATAGTACATGTCATTTACACACACTTTTGGTGTACAGATAAAGATGTTCAATTTAGGACATATTAGTGTGTGATAGTCCATTGTTCACATTACTGGACCTCTATTAGAGAGTTCCTGGCAAAAACCATTTAATTTAAAACCTCCTCTAGTCTAAGAAACACAAACTTTATTACTACTAACACTGTCAGTGCAGATTCTGATGCCGTTCTTGTGACAGGATCTGCCCCCAGTGTGTGTTTTACTGCAAGTGTGTGGGTGCATCTGTGTATCTATGTTTATGTTATGAACAGCAGGATATGTAACAGACAAAAAAAAAAAAATCCAACATGTGAGCACAGCTGAAGCACTTTTCCTCCATAAGCTCTTTTGAACATTCAGCTAACAAGATTCATAAATTCAAATTTAACTTGTTTTCCTCTTACAGTCATTGGAAATTCAAATTTGTTAGCAGTCGCTATTTGAAGTAGGAGGTGTTGATTTCTTGGATTGCGGCTTTCTTTTAATTAAATGATCAGAGCTTGAAAACACACACAAGTTAGTCTTTATTTGTGGCCTTAACAAGAGAATAATTTGTAAAGAAAATGATTAAACAGAAACTCTGACATTTTGTAACCATTTGACAACAGTATATTTAGTTGAGAACTGTACTTAAGAATATATTTAGTATCGGTAGTTTACTTAAGCATTATTTTTGCTTCTTTTTTACAAATTCATTTTCTTTTATTTTGAAAATGTGATCATCATCACAAGAGAAAGCACTGCAGTATCTATACTCTCACTCACGTAAATGGGCTGTGAACTTTGTCCACCTCTTTTGAAGTACAATTTCAACTTCAAAGACTTAATTCTCTCTCCAACCTAATTTATCAGTAGCGATGGTGCTTTCCCCCTCAACTACTTGCAGCTTTAAGTAAGCATAAGGCCTCCTTGGCAGTGGGACTCACGCCTGCCACCGGCACAATAAGAAGGCAACAGGAAGCTAGCCAAGCATTAGCTCTCAGCCCTTGCTGTAGGGGCCTAAAGCAGCAGGGAAGCTGTACCACACCATAGCTTTCGCTACATGTCTGCCAGATTTGGGCATGAATAAATAAACATAGCAAGATCTGTCCAATTTTCCCTTAGCCCCAAGGCTTTCAACCAGAATACTTCTGACACCTGCTATGATCATTCATTATCCTTTCCTCACATGCATTATTTCACAGGTGCCAAGTTAAATATAGTTCTATCTATTTTTGATGGGTGCCAACGAATAAGTGAAATAAAGCACACTTGTGCTTGACACAGCACATAGTGCCAGATGAGGAGATTAGTGCTGGTTAAGCTGTTCCAACTGTGATTCCCAAATTACTCAACAGGTCACAGTTCACTTGTTAGAAAACAAGGAAGCCCGGTCGTGCAGAGGGACACCCACGACATCATTTACAGCTACATCAGTGGTCAGTCTCTTTGAATGCGCTACGAGTTTTTTCTTTGACTTTGAAACAACTTTCTCGCATTTAACTATAATTTGTAAAAGGACAGTGGTCAAATTGCCAAATTCAATATTCACTTCAGTCAATTATGCAGGCCCCATTACCTCTACTGCTTACTTTCCACAAGCAAAATAAGCAGTGTAAAAACCAGCTTGTGTCTCCACTCAAATACAAACAAGAACCTCCTCTGCTAATATATGCTGGCGTGCTGTCTATTTAATAGCCCGACAAAATGCTACATGCTCTATACCAGTTGCTTAAATTCATGGGGCTGGCTGAGTTGGATTTAACAGGGAAATGTCAAAGTCACAGTATAGTGCTTAGTAACACCTTGCTGAATCCAGTGAAAGCTTCACCTGAGTGTGGATGTGCTTGTCAGAGGCTTTGCAAGCAATCAGCGGTTCACATCCTGCTGAGATAACCTTCGAAGGAGCCAGTGTGACATACAGGAATGTGTAGAAAGCGCAACTTGGGATTCAAAAGTTCCTAAATGTATCCTACCATACAATACAGACTCCGTGTTGTCCCATGGTGCATGGCATAGATGTAATGAAAGCATGAACAGTAAATGTGCTGCACTTAGACAGTGAGTTTCTTGTCTTATTGTCTGGGAGCAGCCATTAGGGCTGATTTGCTCTACCTCCTATTTAAAAGAACCATATACAACACGAACAGTGATATTTGAATTTCCCTTTTTCTTTGCAGAAGCCTTTTCCAAATTTGCTATTTTTGGATGATTTGAAACGGTTTGTATTAAAATGCAGTGGACACACGTATGTTGCAATTAGCCCTGAAATACTGTGTGATGACAGAACATTTAGATGTTGCTTTGTACATAATGATGCAACTTGTGAATTTGATCCAAAGGCAAAAGTAGAGCAACGTTTCATTGCGTTCACAGTGGAAGCACTGTTTTTGCTTAACGGTCATATGTAAAATGAATGTATTTTGATTTAGACACTTAAGCCTCACTGGGGTTTGGGAGTTTGATCAAATATTTTTCTATCAATTTATAGACCAAATAATCCATTGAAAAAAACAACTGTCATGTAGAGTTCTACTTTAGGTTATATTCAGTACAAAGGGGTTATGATAAAGAAAAACAAAGATGGTGCAGCAGTAGTGGGATAGCGAGTATAAAATGAGGAGGGGTACTGAGTCAGAAGCCAGTGAGATGGCCAGCACGGTGCTCAGACAGGGTACAACATGTCCACTGAAAAATGGCAGGAATAGCAGGGTGACACACAAAGACGAAATTCGTCTTGGCTGTCGAAAAAATGGAAAGAGGGAAAGGGGAGGATAATGAAAGAAGTGAAAGAAAACTGGTTGTTCAACAGTATCGAGAAATGGGAAAAGCAAGTGATGGGGAATGTGTAAAACAGAGCCTGACGGAGGAAAAAAAAAGACATAATGTGAAGGACTGCAAGCTGTGTCGACTCAGATGAGAGAGGCAGGTGATTAGTAGCGATGTGATGACTTAAGGTGGGTGTGTGTGTGTGTGTGTGGCTGCAGATGAAGGATAGCTGTCTCACAAGAAAGGGGAAAGAAAAAGGCCACCAGCCAAGTGGTCTAGTACCACCCTGGAAGAGACAGCATCTGTCTCAGCAAAATAGAGAGGAGCAATCAATAACTACACAGTTAAGGTGTGTGGTTGCGCGTGTACATACACACACGCTCCTAAATGTGTGTGTGTGTGTTACTGGTGCATTGACTATTACAGTTTGCTTACACTGCATCTGTGTGGCAGATAGAAATATATGGTACATGAACGACAGAGGGTCGAGCATGTTTGTCAGTCTGTATTTCTGTAGCCATGTTAGCAGCAGGGCCCTGGACGGTTATGTTGCTCCTGATCACTACACTGATACTGGATGTTTGAGGCATGATATTGATATTGATTTTGGGATTTTACCAAATCAATCTTGAGATTGATCGGTGTGATTTTTTTTTTTATTGTTACCTACTTTCAAAATCAACTTGCTGTGCTCTCTCATGGTTAAACTAGTTGATTAATTGTAATGGTGAGAGACAGTTTCTGATTCACTTAAACATTTTGGCCTTTCTGAACTGACATTTGTTCTCATTTATTAGCTAACCTCTGGGGTTTTTGTATGGTGGTGGTGGTGGTGGTGGGGAGGGGGTTTACACTGAAACATAGGATGGGATGCCATTAGAGCAGCAACAGCCAGAAGTTTAGTTTATTAGCAGTGACT